>CAUYRH010046437.1:0-17506 GCA_963574655.1 Perodicticus potto
ACCCTGGATAGAGTGAGGTGGCATCACAGCTCACAGCAACCTCCAATTCCTGGGCTTAAGCGAGTCTCTTGCCTCCGCCTCCCAAGTAGCTGGGACTACAGGCGCCCGCCACAACGCCCGGCCATTTTTTTGGTTGCAGCCAGCATTATTGTTTGGCGGGCCCGGGCTGGATTCGAACCTGCCAGCTCAGGTGTACATGGCTGGCGCCCTAGCCTGTTGAGCCACAGGCGCTGAGCCGATATGTACCTATTGTTATAGACAGTTAAGTGGAAATGAAAGCAAGTGAATTTAACTGAATTTAAAATGATTGAATTGAATTGCAAAATATGTACCAGCGTCACAGTTCTTAAATATATATATATATTGTCACTAGAGGGAGCTCAGTACTTAATTCATATTGTAAGAAAGTCCAGCCTGGCAATCAAAACAGCAGTTTCTATCCCACTGTCTGTGTGTAAGGCATTTCCTAAAAAATCAACACTATTATTTTTCCAAGAAAATGAAAGTGACAGAATGCATTAACTCTCATGCTTTTCTTGGTATTTGGGGCAAGTATAAATACCTTTGTCTCCATGGCACCACTGTCAAAATAACACACAAACTTCTTTGAATGCAGCTCCAAAATGGCTCATGCTCTTTGCAAGGGTCCAAAATGGAAAGGAGGAATAAAGATTCGAACAGTTCACATGAAATGTGCTTCAGCAGCTTCAGCACAGAAGTCTGAGCGAGAGAGTCTATGCAGGGCAGACAGCACAGTAACCCCAGAGACAAGATCTGGACTGCAGTCAATTCTCTACCTTTGTATCATATTATGTATGAACTGCTCATAAGTACACCTCTTGTGATGGATGCATTTTTGAAAAAACAAGGGTGACCTTTATATCATCATCATTATTTAAGGCCAAACCCACTTAACTTTGGACTCGAACTATTTTTTAAAAAGATTAGTTGAACCATTTAGAGGACAATAAACCTTTGCCAAGTTCTAAAGCCTGAGGGACTTAGAGCAAAAATAAAAGACAGTTCTGAGCTTTATAAAAATAATTGAATCAAATGGGCCTGTAAGTAAAAATTAAAACAATATTAACATCACACATATTTTTTCACAAGTCTGATTTGTAGTGAAGAATTAAAACAATGAAATAAGAGATCCAGGCATTCCCTTCTACTTTCTGAAGCAAGTGCCACTAAATATCAGCCTTAAAACACTCTGGACATGGTTATTTACACAGCCTGGGGAGAGTGTTACGTTCATAAAATCACATACTCTTCAATCTGGAAGGAACTCAGAAGCAGAGACTATACCTCACTCACCCAGAAATCCCTCTTGCTCCCTCTGGTCTGTGTGAGTAGTTGTAGTGCTCACAGTAGGGAGGAGATCCCTGATCTCTTAGTGGATGGCTCTAAGTCTGCTACAATAACTCATCCATCTTTGAAATTAGAATTTTCTGCTGTATAACATCATACTTATTTCTGATTCTGCCTTTTGGCAGAAGGTAAGAAACCTCTTTCCTTGTTCTCAGGAAAAATGTTGAATCTAAATATGGATGTGTCCTCTCCCCAATTCCTTCTTCCCCAGCCCATGCCCCTCCCACCAAGACTTTGTATATACAGCCAAAATATTACAGATTTATGTATAATATTTTTTATTAACGTGTGTTTTTATCACTTTTCTCTTAGTATAAAACTTTGGAAAAAATGGAAAATTCAGACAGAAAATAACTTTATTGCTTAGAAATAACCTTATATTTTTCAATGTGAACATGTACTTCTTTATTAAATTTTTTCACAAAACAATAATTATTTTCTTTTTGTAGAGACAGAGTCTCACTTTATCACCCTCGGTAGATAGAGTGTGTGGCATCACAGCTCACAGCAACCTCCAACTCCTGGGCTTAGGTAATTCTCTTGCCTCAGCCTCCCGAGTAGCTGGGACCACAGGCACCCGCCACAATGCCCGGCTATTTTTTGTTTCAGTTTGGCTAGAGTTGGGTTTGAACCCGCCACCCTCGGTATATGCGGCTGGCGCCCTACTCACAGCCACAGGTGCCACCCTGATGTTTAAAAGTTTTTGTAGTACATCTAAGATCCTCTCATAACACACCGTTGAAAATCATTGGTTTTTAGATTCCTGCTGTTACCCAGGCAGTAGGATTCTTGTCTTAGGGGTTTTTGAGTGTGCAGGTGTTTTATTGGAAGGAAAAGATGGGTAGATGGGAGATCTTGGAACTGTTGTAACAATGATGAAAGAAGCAGGTAACTTTGAAAACTTAAGTTGCTTTTCAGGAGTGATTAACTCATTCTAAGAGATAAGGACATTAAGAGTCTGGAGGGATTTCAAGAAGAAGGGAAAGGTCTGCTCTGTAAGCGCAGAAAATCTTGGTACTATCAGTCTGATAGACTACAGCCTAATAAAGTGTGGCCTAGAAACAGAAAATGGCAACTTCCACTAATAAAAAGCTTTGAGAAGATTTTTTTTTTTTTCCCTGAAAATACATGAGTAAGAAATGTTTGTAGTTGCCAGGGGCAGGTACAACTATGAGAACCACATGGGATCTCAAAGATGCTTACATATAGGGTTGCTGTACAGGTGAGGTGTGCGGCTTGAAAGACGGAGCTGGGAACATGACTACCCATGAAAATAAAGAAGATGGGGAACATGACCACCCATAAAAATACAGAAGAGGGCCAAGTGAGGGGCTCACGCCGGGAATCCTAGCGCTATGGGAGGCCAAGGCAGGTAGATAGCTTTAGCTCATGAGTTTGAGATCAGCCTGAGCAAAATTGAGATCCCTGTCTCTACTAAAAAACAGAGAAACTGAGGCAGGAGGATCGCTTGGGCCCAAGAGTTGGAGGTTGCTGTGAGCTATGACGCCATGGCACTCTACCCAGGGCTACAGCTTGAGACTCCCTCTGAAAAAAAAAAAAGAGGACAATGTGGAGAATTAGAAGGAAGAAAAGTTCCCGGGCAGTGGAGGAAGAAAAATAGCACATAAATGTGGTATCAAAGTGAATTGAAACAGGAAAGGCTACAGGGCCTTCATGTCAGCATAGGTTTCCAGCCAGGGGGCTGTGCCACTTCCAGAAAGCAGAAAGGCAGAGAGTTAATTCTCCAGGTAGCTAGCAAATCAGAAAACAATCCTTTTTTAAAAACAAAAAAAAATCCTTTTCTGCAGTAACCAAAATGAATAGGGCAAAGCCAAAAGGTTTTTTCTTATCCATGATTAATTTGGGGCTGGAGAATGTTTTGTGTTTGCTTTTTTTAGTCCACTCTTTGTGACATGGAAGACAGGGCGGGACAAGCGGCTTCGTGGCTGCATTGGAACCTTCTCAGCCATGAATCTTCATTCAGGACTCAGGGAATACACGTTAACCAGGTAATGACACCAGACACTAAGAACCGTAGATAAATTGGCTAGAATCAGAAACAACTGCCTGACTTTATTTCTTCTGATACATTTTGATCAGTCTCTTTTCGCTAATCTGGAAATGTAAGGGCCTTAATCTGGTGAGTCACTTATCAGTTCAAGTATAAACAGTTAAAGGCATCCACTTGTTATTAACATGTTAGTGTTGGTGAATAATAGATGTTCTCCGCCTATCTCAGGATTCATATAAATACAGTGGCTCTATGGCACTTGATGCTGGTTCCTGACTCCAGAACAGCCTTACCTATTTTTTTGTCCCCCTCCAGTGCACTTAAGGACAGCCGATTTCCCCCCCTGACCCGAGAGGAGCTGCCTAAACTTTTCTGCTCTGTCTCCCTCCTTACTAACTTTGAGGATGCCAGTGATTACCTGGACTGGGAGGTGAGAACAGCCGCATTTGGAACTCTGCATCTCTCGTTGCATTTGGGTTCGGGTTAGTACATGGTAATGTATCTCCTTCATTAAGAAAGGGTATGAAAATGTGAAAGCTGAAAACTGGGCAGCATAGGTGATAGAAGAGGAGTTTGAGGAAGTAGGAAGAGATGTAAATGTAAAAGCTTTCTTCTATTTCTTTCTCGTCCACTCTATTCCACGTCTTTATCCTATGTCTAGTAAGAAATAATGGGGCTTGGCACCTGTAGCTCAGTGGTTAGGGTGCTGGCCACATGCACTGGGGCTGGTGGGTTTGAACCTGGCCAGGGCCTGCTAAACAACAATGACAACAATAATTAAAAAAAAAAAAAAAAAGCCAGGTCTTGTGGTGGATGCGTGTAGTCCCAGCTACTTGGGAGGCTGAGGCAAGAGAATCTCTTAAGCCGAAGAGTTTGAGGTTGCTGTGAGCTGTGACGCCACGGTACTCTACTGAGGGTGACATAGACTCTGACTCAAAAAAAAAGAAAAGAAATAATGGGATAAGAGAAAATATTACAGTTAACTCTTGTTAGGCCCTTAAGTAAAAGTTTTTATTAGGAGTTGGATGTGAAGAGACATGAACCCAGATAAAAATCTTATGGCATATTCATTTAATAGAATAGGGTAAGGATAAAATATTCAAAATTACTGGATGAGTTCATTAAAGAATTTATTTCTAAAAATTTTGGATTTTCAGAGAGGTAGCTATACGTGCACTCAGCCCTTTGCCTAAAGCTGAACTTAGTTTGGCCCCTGTGCCTGAGAGAGAAAGTTAGTCATAAAAGGCAAGACATTCACCTTATTTCCAGACCTAGGTCAAGCTGTCCAGAGGACAATTATTAATTTATATGTGGGGAACTGACATTTCATTAGATTAAGTAAGTGCCATTTACTTGGTTGTGTTTTTTCTGTAGGTAGGGGTCCATGGGATTCGAATTGAATTCATCAATGAAAAAGGTGTCAAACGTACAGCCACATATTTACCTGAGGTTGCTAAGGAACAAGGTGAGCTGGATCAGTGGGATTTTAACGAAAAGTATCATACAGTTGTGCCAGTAAAAGGGCAAGAAAGAGAACTGTGTCATCTTTTAGCCCAGCTGCAACTAAGAATGAGTGCCTGTCTCCTGAGTCACTGTCAAATTCCTATAGGACAAGGGGTATATCCCCAAAAAGATACAGGAGTGTCCAACCTCTTCTCTGATACACATTGGAAGAGTAAGTGTTGTCTTGGGCCACACGGTAAATACACAAACACTAAGGAAAGTGGATGAATAAAAGAAAAGGTCCATGTATTCTTTCTGTGATACCCGACACCATAGATAAATAAAACAGTCCTCAAATAATCTGCATGTGGCCCGAGGGCCACAGTTTGGACACCCCTGCAGGAGCTGGGAAAACAAAAAGACATAAGTACTTCTCTTACTCGTCTGTTCCTTTCAAACACAGTGAATTGTTTTATTTCTTGGCCCCTTAAACTACAATGGTTAATGGAGCAAAATTCTAGCAATCAACTTTCAATTTGACCATGTTATAGAATGTATTATAAAAAGAAATTGCCTGTATCAATAGATACTGAATGATTAGATCAGTAGACCACGAATTATTAAACAGTGTTAAACATAGCACAGGGTAACATCCCTTCTGTTTTTAAAGAACTCAGTAGTTAATACGTTCTTATAATTGGGACATTAAAGGTAGAAGGTGGGTTGGGCAGGTTTTCTCTTTAGAAGAATATCTAGAACAGTGTTTTTCAACTTGTTCTTGGCCAGGGCTGGGTTTGAACCCACCACCTCTGGTATATGGGGCCAGCCCCCTACTCCTTGAACCACAGGTGCCACCCAACCTTTTTTATCTCACCGCACACTTCAACTTACAGATAAACTTTTGTGGCACACTTAAATTATGTTGATCAAAAAAAGGTTAAAAAAAAAAAAAAACCCAAAACAATATACTTACTGTGCTTTGAACTTCTTTTAAAAATAATTAATGATCTTTAAAAATTTTTGTGGCATACCTAAGATCCTCTTGTGGCACACACCAGTTGAAAAGCACTGTAATAGTGAGATGTGAGTGATAACTCCGGTAAATAATCAAATGACTTTTGTCATTTGGAAGCTGATTGGAAAAATGAGAAATTTGGGGTACCTAGTACAGTACTTTAATAGCTACTTTTCTGCTATCACTTCTTTATTATAATCAAGGCTCCTAAAAGTCATCAAACTGAAGGAAGGTCACACAAAGGAGTACAAGCTGCAGAATTAAAATTCCTCTCTTCCCCCAGAGCAGCCTTGGGTACCAGCACTAGGCCAACAGGCCAGTCTAAGTTGGGACCATGTTTGTTCCTAGATAATTATACTGGGGTAACATCTGACAGGAAGCACGCAGGAGCAGGGAGCCTGGGGACAGCCAATGTGGCATGTGTCGGGCTATCATCTCATGTCTCAGAGTCTCCACTGGACTGTCAGTGAGGCAGACGGGGCACCAGGTATGTGGGGGCCAGTGCCCAGGGCTTCCTCTGTCCATTGCAGATTCATCTGCTTCTTGAGTCCCATTTCTCTTCCTACACCGGCCATTTGAGAGCATGTCTTCCTATTCTAGCATGATTGTGTGCTGACCTCAATGTGGCCTCTCTTCTCCTTAGACTGGGATCAGATCCAGACAATAGACTCCTTGCTCAGGAAAGGTGGCTTTAAAGCTCCAATTACCAGTGAATTCAGAAAAACGATCAAGCTCACCAGGTAAACTACGGTCTCATTTTCCTTGTCATTTTAATTAAGTTGGGGTTGGGTAAAGGATACTTTTGATGGGAAGGGGAAGAAAAACTTTCCTCTAATGTCCCTAATCAAAAGGAATATAGGGGAGATTTAAGCCTTGAGGAAGCAGCAGCAGAGGCAGACTCTCCCTTGGCACCTTATGCGTCTCCATAGCTAAGCTGATTGCAGGGTTGATAGGGTGTAGGCCTAAGCCTATTAAGCAAGTCATGGATGGCTTGATTGGGAGGCTGAGGGGGACAATTAGGGTTAGGAAGTCCAGGGTCAGTTGAGGTGCTACTTCCTGTCCACACGTGCAGTCAGGTGGCAGGAGACAACAGGAGTAAGAAAATGCTTTTTACAAAAAGTTAAATGGAAACACCTTCCCTGTTTGAGGGGAATACTTCTAGGAGGCTGCCTAGGGTAGCACAATGCACATGGACTTGGGGTCTGAATGCCAGCTCAACTACTTGCTAGCTGTGTGACCTGGGCCAGTTATTCCACCTCTCTGAGCCTGTTTCCTGTCTGTAAAATGTGAGTGATACCTTAGGGTTGTTGTAGGATATGGTAAGGTAATGTATGGAGAATTTCTAGCCTAGGGTCAGGCAACCTTGTGGTTGATTACTAGATGTCAGTTCTCTTTCTCATCCCTATTGAAATTGGAAACATTTGAGAGGTTTAGCTTCTGTGGGCCTCTGTTGGGCCCCTGTTCTGTAAAATGCTGAATAATCATATACTAATCTCACAGGTCTGTTGGAAGATAACCCAGTGTTTTTTAAATGCTTTGGATTCCAAAATTTTTAAAGCAACAACAAAAAAACACTCTTCAAATACAAAGCATTATTATTATTATTATTATCATCATTATAATTTATTTGAACAGCCATTTCCCTGTCAAAATTCAGGAATAATCACCTTGCAGTGGAGGAGTGATTACAGTGGGAAAGAGATGGCTCTGGGTAAGGATTGTCACACCCAGCTCCTGTGGTCTGTAGTAGGCTCCATAGGTTTGTAACACCCCATGCTTCGCATCCTGACTCATGGCTCTTTCCAGAGCAAAGCCAAAGTGCTATGAATTCTGTTCTGATGATCCTGCGATATGGCATATTCATCTGGGGATTGAGACCTGTCCTATATAGCCCCAAGGATCCTTTAACCTGCTTCATCAGAATTTGACTCAGAATTAGGTATCTGTGCCCCTTTTTAGTTACAATAATATGTTTGTTGCTCTTCTGCAAATTGAGGTTTCATTTCTGTCAAATTTATCACATTTTAACCTGAAAGTAGTTATGCAGTTTACACTGGGTTTTGGTGCAGCCATCTTCCAATCTGCCACCCGTGTAATTTGTTTGACCGTGAAATTCTTCATCCAGACCCCAGTAGCGGATTGCCTACGAGCAGCCTAAGCATATGTAGTGTGTAAAGGTGTGGGATGTGCTGAAATACATTCTCAGGGGTGAATTGTGATTGTGCTTTTTCATCTTGTTCATTTGTAATAACAACATTGTTTTCTTGTGCTGTCTTTCATTTTCTGTAAGTAAGATTGCTCTTGGTCTTCCATTTTATTCTTTTAAAATGTGGAATAAGCTTTTGGTTTTCTCTGCTGAGTGACTTTACAAAATGAATTCTTTGGGGTTCCTAATACCCGTTCCTGTTTCCTTATACAGGTACCGAAGTGAGAAGGTGACAATCAGCTATGCAGAGTATATTGCATCTCGACAACACTGTTTCCAGAATGGCACTCTTCATGCCCCGCCCCTCTACAATCATTACTCCTGACACACGGCTGCATGACCAGTCCCACCCCCCTGTGGCCACCAATGGCTATGACATCATAGGAGCAGATGCCTCCTCTTCCTGGTCCAGTTACTTCTACTACTGCACCATTTTATGATGCTAGCTTCCGTTGCCAAGTCTGCCTCCTGCTGACTGAGGGGGGGGCAGGTAACCTTGAATGAAACAGAACTTGAGGGGCCCAAGCCTTATCTCAGCCTTTCCTCAATATGGGGTTCTGTTGGATTGGGGCTCCTCCATGACTAGTGAGAATTACTGTGTGGGTTCAGAAGCCTCTTGTCTGGTGATTAGCTGTGTGTGTGTTGGCCACACACTGGAAGCTGGAATTGATGAAGGCTTAATCCCCACACACACACACCTTCAGCCTCCCCAGATCAAGTAGGTATATTCCCTTGGCAGTCTGGGCAACGGAGACCAACAAGAAACATTTTTAGGTTGTTTTAAATTCCTTTTTTTAAACTTCCAGTTTATTGCGCACCAAGAGTTGATCACAACCTCCATGCTTCATAAGTGGACGCCTCATTAGGGTTGGACGTGGGCACCATGAGTCCTTCAAGGCTTCTGGACAGAGACCCACATCAAGATCGGAAGCCCTTCGAATGGTGTTGGAGATATCATTGCTCAATAAGCCTTGAAGGTTTTAATTTTCATCCCACTCTCAGTTGGATTTTCTGCACTCTTCCTGCATTGAGTCTCCCAGTATTGAACAGAACTGTGTGGTGTAGCTGCTGAGGAATGGAATGGAGATGCCCGTGGGAGGTCCCAAGGTCATCACTGCAGTCAGGTGTGAAAGGGGAGAGACCTCTTCCTCATCACCCTACCTCACTGCTCTACTGGTAGCAGTGCCTATAGCTGGAGCTAGGTTCTCAGAAGCATGGGTGTGCACACAAGTGGTTGGGTTGGGCTTTAGGAGGACACGTTGTCATAGGAGAGAATCCAGGGTCTCCAAGCTGGTTTCTTTCCAGGCAAATGTCCTGAGGGACCTTTAAGCAGGAGAGTTTCTTTTTCTAGTTTGCCTATAGAGATGGGAAGACTCGAGGTGTTTCAGTCCTTTATAGGACTTCAGAACAAAGCTGTGTAACTACACAAGGTGAATCTTTATCTTGCCTAACATGCTGGGAATCTTCACCCCACCAGGGCAAATTTCCAAATAGCTAATTTTATTCTAGGTCTTTGGAACTTTCATGTGACATATTTCCCTGTCCCATGTTGCTGATTTCCAAATACCTGTCAGCAAGTTTGTCCTCCCTTTTGCCTATTCACTCATTCGGTGGCAAAGTTAATAGAACTTAGGGGACTTGGAAGATGCTTTGAAAACACTGTTACAAAGGCATCGCTAAAAAATGAGTCACAGGAAGAGTGGCCGGTTGGAAGAAAGGATCCTGAGAACGATGTTACACTGGTTTTCAACAACACTCTTAGAGAACTCATGAAGTAGATTGGGTGTCAACCCAGTGACCACAATGTTTTGATTTAATTTATTTTTAAAAGTTTACGTGGTGATGGTGTGGCTTTCTCAAATGGGCAAATATTCAAGTCAAAAATCTTACCTGCCAGGAATGGGGAAGGGGTACTGGGGGCACAATCTGAGAAAGGACACGTGTGCTATTCCAGGCATTGCCAGCGAGTTTCTGGGAAGGGAAGGGTGAGGGTGAGTGGGTTTGCTCAGCACCATCCTGTGCTGCTCACAAGAACCTGGTTTGTGCAAGGGAAACTTGGGTGACATCAAGGTGCCCAGTCAGCAGCCCCTCACTGCTATGATGGGTTCCTGTGGCCTGCCCTGTTTTCCTTGGTTATAGAAGTGAAGATGAAGGGGTTATTTCATGATTTCCTGCTGCTTAGAATATTAAATGTCTTGTTACAAACACAGATGACAGCAGTTACTCTTAGGTGCGTGGATCGATGTTAGGGTGGTCAGCTCTGGACTGATCCACCCACCTCCAATTTGTACAACAGTATTGGTACATAGGGCTACACTCATTACTGTTCAAGTGTTCTATGTTAAAAGTTGTGTTTAATTTCTAAAGATTAAAAAAAGCAAAAAAATTGGTGCTAAACTTTCACCCCTGAGCACGCTCAGTGAGACTGGTCATGCAAGCATTTACAGTGCCATGCTCCTCAAGCCTATTTTTTCTTGTAGAAATTTTGCCCTATTTGTCTTCCCCCAATGTATAGTATGTTTTTTATTTTATTGAGGGTGGGATAGAATACCTGCCATTTAAGAAAATGAATAGAAAATTTAAAAACCCAGGAAATGGGGAAAAAAAAAATCAGTGCACAAGAATCGGGCTGGTTACGCCCAGCACCACACTGATGTGGGCTCAGTGGTTTTGGAGTGAAGAAGCCTTACTCCTGCACATTCCCTCCTGCTCCCACACAAGTCCAGCAGTGGAAATGCTTGAGCTCCTTTGCCTTGTCAGGGGGACTCAGGGGTTGACCAAGGGAAACTGTCCCCATAAGGAATGGACACTGTCAGTACCCATCCTGAATGGGGCCTAGTCAGAAAGCAGTCGAAGTGTATGGTCATGGTCACCTCACGAAAATGTGTGGCAGGCGGCTCTCAGGAAAAATACCAAGTCTGGATCATCCATGTGGCAGCTTTGCATAGGGAGATAACAGCTCCGAACTGGAACTGAACTGCCTTCCACATGCTTGACCAAAGCAGTGACGAGGGTGGCCAGTCCATGTGGTACGAGTGGTAGGTTTAAAGAGAAGGGAATGTTTTCTGCTGATTGTTTCCTTTGTCCTTGGGCTGCTCGAGCTGGACAGTAGGTAACCACTGTTTTCAAGGAACCAGCCCAACTTTGCTGGCTTGGTTCGGAGTTCGTTTCGTCCCTAGCTGTGAGTGCCTTTTGGTCTGGAAAGTTGGCTTGTCTCATAATACCCACAGCTAGGACATTCTCTGTAATTATGAATTGTCCTTGTTTCACATTAAAAGAGAATGTCTTTGATCACTAGAGTTTGTCAGTGTTGGATTGTTTCCACTGTGAGATTCTTAAAACTTTCGCTTCATAATATTAAAACAACTCATGTTAGAGACCCTTTCAACATGAAAGGTTTGTAGTTAAGACATTACATATATTTTATTGTTTATAATAAAAATCATCTATACAAAAGAAGTACTGGGTGTTAATTTTAATATTTTGCACAAGATTTGTTTTCCATGATGTGTTAACATCTACAATTTCACTAACTGTTGATGTTATTTTCTATTGAGATTCTGAAGCTTAGGGAACTATGTGTTCTTTTTATTTTTGTTCTTATTTCCCTGAAGCAAGAGACTATATGGCCTTCAGAGCAAAGACTTCAGACCAATTCTTTGTATTACACTTGGTTGCCTCTTGGCTATATAACTTCTGAGTGCAAATCATTGAACTCTTTAATGAAGTATTGTAGAGAATAAATCATAATGGATATAACTTGTTCTTTGCCCTCTCTTTCTTTGACCATGTGACTTGAATTATGTGGAAGTGGTAACGTGCTATTTTTGAAACCAGCCTACAAGATAGTATTCAGTCAGCCTGCAGATTTTATGTGGAGCTCATGACCCCCAATAACTTTGCACTTTGTGTGGTTGGTTAGCACTGCCATGGGTTTTTTAGATCTAGGTTTCCTGAGCCATCACAGGTAAACCATGTAAGATTTGGGCTTTTTTCAGAAAGCTAGTTGGCATTAGACTTTCAAATGAATCTGGCCCCCAATAACTTTGCACTTTGTGTGGTTGGTTAGCACTGCCATGGGTTTTTTAGATCGAGGTTTCCTGAGCAGTCACTCGTGAACCATGTAAGATTTGGGATTTTTTCAGAAAGTTAGTTGGCATTAGACTTTCAAATGAATCTGACCTTGCCACAAAAGCTAAAGAACTCTCGGGAAAAACTAACACAAATTTAGGGTATCATTTAGTGATGTTAATTTAAGCAAAGTACATACTGGTGTGGTCTGACCTAACTAGAAATGTTTGTTTTGGGATGATTCAGAAAGGATGAAATGTATTTGGGGAAAATTACAGCTATTTTTCAAAATTACAAACAGTCTAACAAATTCAAACAAAATTACTAAGATTCTGGGCGGCGCCTGTGGCTCAGTAGGGTGCTGGCCCCATATACCGAAGGTGGCAGGTTCGAACCCGGCCCCAGCCAGCTAAAACAAACTGGCCAGGCATTGTGGCAGGAGCCTATAGTCCCAGCTACTCGGGAGGCTGAGGCAAGAGAATCGCCTAAGCCCAGGAGTTGGAGGTTGCTGTGAAATGTGATGCCACAGCACTCTAACGAGGGTGACAAAATAAATTACTAAGATACTCAGTCGTTAGTTTATATTTTCATTTGTAGGAAGGTAGATTTTTGTTTTAAGATACCCAGTTCTGAGGCCCTTAACACTGGGCAAAACTCAAACATGGCTACAGAAAAACATGTCAGGGTTAGGTAATTTTGAAATAGACTATAAGTGGCTCAAGTGGCTAAGGCTCCAGCCACATAACACCTGAGCTGGCGGGTTCAAATCCAGCCTGGGCCCGCCAAAAATAACCCAGGAGTTGGAAGTTGCTGTGAGCTGTGATGCCATAGCACTCTACCCAGGGCGACAGCTTGAGGCTCTGTCTCAAAAAAAAAGAAAAGAAAATAGACTATAAGCAGCCAGTTAAACGTTAACAAACTTTGTTTAATACTGATGTGCGTAAAAGAATTTTTTGTTTCTTCAAAAGAAATCAATGTTTGAGAGATCAGATTTCATGTCCTTGATTTTTGGGGGGTGGTGATGATAAAATACATGTAACAATATTTGCTATTTTAGCCATTCATGTTAACTTCTGAAATGCAAAATGAGTCATCTGATTAGATCAGTGGGGTGGAGGTGCTCTAAAGCTGCTTCTAGATCACTCTAGAGTCTACCCCTGGCTTGAATATCTCAATTTGAAATACTGTAGTATTCAGTGGGCTGGTTAAAGGACTTGTCTCAGCATCAATACTGTATGAAGAACCAAAGCAGTGTTCTGAGAGATGTAATGCAAGTCTTGCCCCTGCTGAGTCTGAAATTTTCCTCAGTGTAAAATGAAGCTCAGACAAGTATTTTAGGGGCCCTTCCTGCTGCTTACTTGCTCTGTTGCTACTCATACAGGTTCTGTATGCCATGGCAAATTGAAAAACAAGTGACTCCTCCAATTTCTAAACTCTTGGGGAAAAAGCAGGAGAAAAGACTAATTCACTTGTCACTCAAGTCCTTGCTGCCAAAGGACAGTCCCCCCGCCCACTATGGCCATTCTTTGATTGCACCCTAGCTCTGGACCAAAGAAATGACTCAGGGCAACTGACAACTGGAATCTTCACAGGTTGGCAGTCCTACAGACCTAAGCCAAATTTGGTCTTTTCATTTCATTTGTGAGACACACAATTATTACTACTCTGAATCTAATTTCCTGCTTTTAGACAGAACTGAATCTCCAAGGTTGCCTGTTGCAAATGCTTTGCCCAGGTCCCAGGACATGGTGGAATAACTGGATGGCTGTGGTCCTCTGGACTGTAGGGAACACAAACTCTCCATAACCTTAAGCTTCACTGGCAAATGAAAGAAGGCAGTGCTCAGCCCTTCAAGTCAAGGAAGACTTCCTGTAAGAGGTGAGTGCTGAAGTAAACAGGGCATGTCCTTGAAGAATGAGGGCTTCTCAGGAAGAGGCAGATAAATGACACTGCCTCAGGCTAGATACGCCTTTCTTTTTTTGAGACAGAGTGCCCTGGGTAGAGTGCAATGGCATCATAGCTCACAGCAACTTAAAAACTCCTGGGTTCAGGTGGTCCTCTTGCCTCAGCCTCCTGAACAGCTGCAACTACAGGCACCTACCACAACACCCACCTAATTTTCTTTTTTTCTTTTTTGCAGTTTTTGGCTGGGGCTGGGTTTGAATCCGCCACCTCTGGCATATGGGGCTAGCACCCTACTCCTTTGAGCTACAGGAGCCGCCCGAATTTTTCTATTTTTTTTTTTTTGGTTGCAGCCGTCGTTGCTGTTTGGCAGGCCTGGGCTAGATTCGAACCTGCCAGCTCGGGTATATATGGCTGGCACCTTAGCCATCTATTTTTTATTATTATTTTTTGAGACAGTGTCTCACTTTGCTGTCCTCAGTAGAGTGCCGTGGTGTCATAGCTCACAGCAACCTCCAGCTCTTGGGCTAGGGTGATTCTCTTGCCTCAGCCTCCCAAGTACCTGGGACTACAGGTGCCCACCACAACGCGCGGCTATTTTTGTTGTAGTTGCCACTGCTGTTTTAGCTGGCCAGGGCTGGGTTCGAACCCATCACCCTTGGTATATGGGGCCAGCACCCTATGTGCCACAGGCGCCGCCCTAATTTTCTATTTTTAGTAGAAACAGGGTCTACCTCTTGCACAGGCTGGTCTCAAACTCCTGAGTTCAAGTGAGCCACCTTCCTTGGCCTTCCAGAGTGCTAGAATTATACATGTGAGGCACTGCGCCCAGCCTTAGACAGGCCTTTGAAGTTCAGAACTCAGGTCAGCTTTCTGGAAGTTTCTATATGTGGATGTCAGGGGTTCCTTGCAGAACTACACAAAACCCCCGTAGACTTCATCCCTTTATATCTCTAAAGACTGTATTAATAGCAGAATGTAGAGAGTTACCTGTCAGTGGTACACAATCACCTGTTACCAGTTTGGCTTCCTCTGTAGCATTTACTAGTGGACTTCCAACAGCAAGTGCCAATATTTTTTTTTTTTGAAGACAGGGTCTTGCTGTCACCTAGGCTGGAAGTGCAGTGGCTTAGTCATAGCTCACTGCGGCCTCAAACTCCTGAGTGCAAGTGATCTTTCTGCCTCCCAAGTAGCTTGGATTACAGGCTACCACCACCACACCTGGCTAAAAATTTTTTAATTTTTGGGAGAATACCTTAAATTGTGAAATTCTATTATATTAAATTTGAGTATACAGAGGATAGGAAAAGGTGTCACATCTGTTTTAGAGGCAGAACACATATGTGTATGTAGAACAATGAGTAGTTAAGCCCGCAAGTTCTGAGACACACTCTAAAAGGTTATGCAAGGTGAAAATTTTTCTTTTGATTGAAGAAATTATATAGTAGTATCAATAAAAAATGAATTTTGGTTGTGATGGGCGCCTGTAGTCCAAGCTACTTGGGAGGCTGAGGCAAGGGAATTGCCTAAGCCCAAGAGTTGGGAGGTTGCTGTGAGCTGTGTGATGCCACGGCACTCGACCGTGGGCTATAAAGTGAGACTGTCTCTACGAAAAAAAACAACAACAAATTTTGGCACTACTTGGGAGCCTGAGGCAAGAGAATTGCTTAAGCCCAAGTGTTTGAGGTTGCTGTGAGCTATGACACCACAGCTCTCTACCCAGGGCGACATACTGAAACTCTATCTCAAAAAATTTTTTAAGAAAAGAATTTTGCCAAATGCCACTCCATGTTAACATAAGATCTGTATAATTACTTAACTTTATTTTCCAAGAATGACAAGATGACAAGGACAACGAAATATGAATTTCCTGGGCGGCACCTGTAGCTCAGTGAGTAAGGCACCGGCCCCATATACTGAGGGTGGTGGGTTCAAACCCAGCCCAGGCTTAACTGCTACAAAAAAATAGCCGGGCATTGTGGCGGGAGCCAGTAGTCCCAGCTACTCGGGAGGCTGAGGCAAGAGAATTGCCTAAGCCCAGGAGTTGGAGGTTGCTTGCTGTGAGCTGTGTGACGCCACAGCACTCTACTGAGGGTGATAACATGAGACTCTGTCTCTAAAAAAAAAAGAAATATGAATTTCCTTAAAGAGTGAATATTCCAGGAGCAGCACCCGTGGCTCAAAGGAGTAGGGTGCCGGCCCCATATGCTGGAGGTGGTGGGTTCAAACCCAGCCCTGGCCAAAAACTGCAAAAAAAAAAAAAGAGTGAACATTCCTCTTATGGATGTTTTCTTTGCATTTGACTAAGTGTTAAGGAGCAATGCCAGTGCAATTTCTCCCCAGATCTCCCTGAGGCTCACTCACCTATCCCAACTAGAAGTAACCTCTTTCCCTGTATCCTTTCATAACATTTTGGACTTTCATACCAGTTGCTAGGTCTTGCAACAACTACTCTTGGCAAGCTCCTTGAAGGCATAGATCTTTACCTAATTCATCTTCTTTAGCCCAGGACCTTGCACATAAGTGTTTCTAATGACTTCCTAAATGAAAACGTTGTGGATATATCAACATGGGAAATATCAGTGTATGCGCTATTTGTTGATATTCTTTCTTCCCTCTTCATTGATTTCTCTCTTGTCATGTGTGTACAGAAGATACAAAGTGTTGGTTATATAGCTAGTCTTTGGGCTAGTAAATTGTAAGGTCCAGCATCTAGTAGGCCACCTATAAAGGCCTGTGGGATGAATAGACGGAAGAAAGAGTCCAACGGTGAGCTCCAGGACCAGTCTCCTCAAGAAGTCCATCCTGGCCAGATGCGGTGGCTCACTTCTGTAATCCCAGTACTGTGGGAGGCAGAGGCAGGCAGATCAATTCAGCTCAGGAGTTGGAGACCAGCCTGAGCAAGAGTGAGACACCATCTCTAAAAAACAGCCCAGCGTTGTGGCAGGGCCTGTAGTCCCAGCTTCTTGGAAGGCTGAGCAACAGAACTGCTTGAGCCAAAGAGTTTGAGGTTACTGTGAGCTACAATGCCACGGCACTCAACCAAGAGTGACCAAGTGAGATTCTGTCTCAAAAAAAACAAAAACAAAAAACAACCGGACATCTGTCCTGAGCCAGGTGTGATGGATCATGCCTATAATCCCAGCACTCTGGGAGGTGGAGATAGGTAGATCACCTGAGCTCAAGGAGTTTGAGACCAGCCTAAGCAAGAGCAAGATCCTGTCTATTAAAAATAGAAAAACCGGCTCGGCGCCTGTGGCTCAGCGGGCTAAGGCGCCAGCCACGTACACCTGAGCTGGTGGGTTCAAATCCAGCCCAGACCTGCCAAACAACAATGGTGGCTGCAACCAAAAAAAAAAATGGCCTGGCGTTGTAGCAGGCACCCTGCAGTGCCAGCTACTTGGGAGGCAGAGGCAAGAGACTTGCTTGAGCCCAAGAATTAGAGGTTGCTGTGAGCTGTGATGCCACAGCACTCTATCCAGGGTGACAG
>CAUYRH010046438.1:0-13879 GCA_963574655.1 Perodicticus potto
CTCCCGAGTAGCTGGGACTACAGGTGCCCGCCACAACACCCGGATATTTTTCTGTTTTGCAGTTTGGCCGAGGCCCGATTTGAACTCTCCACCTTCGTTCAGTATATGGGGCCAGCGCCCTACTCGATGAGCCACAGGCGCCGCCCTGAGTCATATATATTTTTTTTTTTTTTTGCGGTTTTTGGCCAGGGCTGGGTTTCAACCCGCCACCTCTGGCATATGGGGCCAGTGCCCTACTCCTTTGAGCCACAAGTGCTGCCCTGAGTCATATTCTTAACAAATCTAAATGGATATTGAATCTATATGACTAGATTTAGTATTCTTGAAAGAGGGATAATCTAGGATATATTTTTAAAATTTACATCAGAGGTATAATCTGTTCCCCTCACTTCCACAATCACTGAGACCTAATTAGTCCAGGAAAGAATTGACTTGAGACATTGATCCAGAAATAAGATGGGGAAAAAGTCACGAACGTTTTAGTAAAGTTTGAAGAGTTTTGAGGTGGACAAGGTAGTTGTCTCTTATGGGATAGTTGGCCCATTTTGGATCATGTGGTCCCACCCTTGGTCTCATCCTTCATCCCATAGTGATTACTTCTTGGCTTTGTGTGTAACTCAGTGTTGCCTGTATGCAGCAATCAGGACTTCTGTTCAATGATATGGGAAGACATATCCCCGGTTTTGAATGAGGGAGACTATGACCCTGAATGCTGCTGGAAGTCCTCTTGATACAATTAGAGAAACCAGGCTGAGATGCAGGCAGCATGAGGGAGAGTCTGAGCCCAGGGAATTAACAGGAACACTGTCAGGATCCTTCTTATTCTTTGCCTGAAGCACAAACACTCTCAATACTCAGAAACACAAAATTTCACCCTCACCAACCAGCAGTGAGCTGTCACAAGGAGCCGGAAACAAACCTTAGTTGTGCTCCAGGGGTGTACGATCCCTAGCCCATGGGCTGCATGCAGATTACATGAAGGCTTTTTTGCTTATCTATGGTGGCAGATATCATGAAAATTATGCACAAACTTTTGTCAGCTTTCTTTAATGTTTGTATATTTATTTGTGGCCCAAGGTAACTTTTCTTCTTCCAATGTGGTGCTGAGAAGACAAAAGGTTGGACACCCCTGAATAGCCTACCCTGACTAAAAGAGTTTAATCCTAACATTTTAAGTATGGCTTAATATAAGGGGGGAAACATACATACTACATTACAGAAAGAAATTAAAGACGAAGAAAAAAATCACATAATCATTTCAATAGATGCAAAGAAAGCATTTGATAAAACTTAATATCCATTACTGATTTAAAACTATTTTTTAAAAATTTAGAGAAACCATGAATGAATGGATGCAGCCTTTAAATTAACAGCAAATATCTACTTGAAAGCAACAGCAATACCAATGGTTTGATACAATAGTACAATTCTAGAGCTATTTCAATTAAAGACACAATAATGATTGAAAAATTCTAGTCATTACATGTGACAATAAACATAAAGATTATAATCATTGGAAAGAAGGACATGAATTCATCATTATACGATTAATTAATGTATTTTCATTAAAAATAAAATTCAGGCTGGTGGCTAAATATAAAGCAAATACACAAAATTCCTGAGATTTCTTATGCATCAGAAATGATCGATAAAAAAAATTCTATAATACAGATCCACCTTAAGGAAGGAAAGGAATAAAGAAGGGAGAAAAAAGGAACTTAGAATGAATACAGAGAGGCAAATGTGGGATTGATATGAGAAAATTTTAAAATGTTAGCAAGTGACACGAAAAACAAAATAGAACATTTTGAGAAATATGGCATGCTACATTCCAGTCATGAAAATGCAATAGTACATAATTTCCAAATGTCCTCAAAGGATATTCAGAATATTGTATCCTGAATTTTTTCCCTGAATGGTTGAATTATAGCTGATTATAAATTCTCCTAATGCTTCTTATATTTTTTTCAAATTTTTCTTTACTGAAGATGTATTTTTATCAGAAGTAATATACTAAATCATAAAAAAGAGTTTAGAAGAGTTTAATACATGGTGAAGGTTTTGAGGAAATACTGTTTCTCATCTGGCTACTGTTATGATTCCACCCCATATTCCAGCAGCAGCACCGCAGGGTCCTCAGAAACCACCATGGTCCAGGTGGTGCTCCCTTCATGAGTATGGCCCATTGACTTTGCTAGCACTTCCTGGGTGTTTTATTCCCTTTTTCTAATCAAAAGGAACTCAGTGTGCTGTTCTCTACAAGCTCTTTTTTTTTTTTTTTTTAAGTTCAATTTTATGGAGATAAAAATTTATATACAAAAAGAATTCACCAATTTTTTTTTTTTTATTGTTGGGGATTCATTGAGGGTACAAAGAACCAGGTTACACTGATAGCTTGTGTTAGATAAAGACCCTCTTATAATAGTGTTCCTGCCCCAAAAGGTGAACTACCCCCCAAAACCCTCCCACCTGCCCACTCCTTCCCTCTCTTGGCTCTCCCCATCTCCTACCCCCGACCATGTGCTAGGACATTAATTGTCCTTTGAATCCCAATATGCCCTTAATTCCAAGGACATGAGGCTGTCACACCAATCCCACTGCATCAGGCCAGGCCCTGCCTGCCCTTCCAACAGTCTCTGCACTTCAGTAAGAAGCAGAGGAGTTAAAGAAGAGAATGAGCAACCTCAGAACATCAAGTCTCATCTCCTGCCCGTTCCTCAGGACAGTTGTACATTGGGCAACAGAGGAATTATAGATGTATACTTTAACCAAAATCAGCTTTTTTTCCAAAACACATCAAACTTCTTTCAAAAGACTGTTCCCAAAATGGATTATTCTGATTTCTGGGGAAAATCCTCCAGGGCCCATAAACATACTTAGCCTGCCATCAATATCAGCATGTGTTTCCTTCATCCTGACCCCAGGAAGTATCCAGAAAATAAGCAATGATTTCATTATGAGTTGAATGAAATGGTTTCATGGCATAGATTCCTAGCTAAACTTCACCACATGAGTTGCCTGGATTTCTTGAATGCACCCTTGAGACTTGGTGATCTAAAAAGCAAGTGGATCTTGCATCTAGAATAAACTTTGTTGTGACTTAGTTTTATATTTTAATTAAGTTTTGTTTGAATGTATGTTTTGGGTATGCTAACATGCTTCGGTGGTCATTTTAGCTCTTTAGGAGAAATATAATTTCTGGCCCGCCCTCCTCATTTTCCAAATGAGTTGACTGTGGATTGGAGAGGTATCCCAGAGCCACACAATGAATCACAAGCCTGATTCTATTACATCCAATGGCTGTACCCTTGGTGAAGAGGGGGACTTCCTAAGTCATGGACAAAGGAACATCGTGGCTACCAAGGTCATGAAGTTGCTATAGACCCAGCCTAAAGTCGTACATATGTTTCTTCATCTTTGCTTGGCTGAGATTAACCCTCACTATTTTGCTTTCACTTTCTCACCAGGATGGAGTGGTCTGCCTGTCACATTACCAGTGTCTCCTTCCCTGGGTCATGCTATTTGCTTTCCTTTCTAATCTTTGTAAGCCACCTGTTCCTCATGGCTTGGAGCCCTCCCCTTTATAGGTCTAAGCTTAGGGCTAGGCTCTAGACTGTTACTAAATTTCAGTGCTGAGATTAGACTCCAGGCCTTCAGATTGTTAGAGCACATTAATCTGCTTACACCAGACTCTTATTTTTAATAAAATTGGTTATAGATTTAAACCTCTGGGATATTCTCCAAAGGCTGGTGCTTTGCTGAGTTAGAAATAATTATAAAATATTCTTCCCCCATCTAGGACCCAGGATTTTCTTTCTTCCTGAGGCTGAAACTACAATTAAAATATAGTGTAGACTAGTAGGGCTGGTTGCTTTGGGTTCACAAATGCAATGACTAATAGTTACTAGCTCAGCAGCCCAGGGAGAAAGCCCCTCAGGGAAGTGGGATGAATTTTGCAATACCCAGTAGATGGGCTAGTTGATGGGCATGGACCTAAATTCGATTGCTGTGCAAGGAGGGGTAGCTAGAGTGTGGGTAGACCCATCACAGAATCATCATTCCATAGTAGAGCAGAAGCCCACCCAGGGCAGGTCGCCAGCTGGTGGAGTTGAGGGATGCTCTAATACCCTTCCAAACCCTCCCATATACACACACATGCATAGGACATGTGAAGACCTGGGAGCACCAGCTCAACCAGAACGAGTAGAGCAGAGACCATTTAGACCACCATGATTCGCCTCCTAAACCTGACATGTCCACCCACTGCTTGCGGGAATATTTCAGCAGCCTGCTGGGACTTTGGACTCACATGTAAGCACTCTCCAACTGCTCCCAGCTCTCTGTGTGATCCACCACACCACACTATGTCTTCTCACTTGTCTCACTGACATTCAGTTCTTGCTGCTGCTGCCGCCTGAAATAACAGCATTAGGACCTCCCAAGCCCTTTATTGAAATTCAAACACCCCAGGAGGGTTATAATTTACAAAGACAGTGGCTGGAGCTAGTTAAGAGTGTAAGAGTGGTGTAAAATGCTCATGGCGTGAAAAGAAGGTGCTGATGGAAAGCCCAGAAGATAAATCAGGGAACTACTAACATCGACACCAAGTTGACCACATTCTCAGACGTGTGGATGCAGTGAGAGGGAGAGAAGGGAATGGAAGGACGGTAGAACGAAGTACGAAGTGGTGTCTGAAGCCCAAGTAGAGAAAGCGAATGTAAGATGATGAAATTCTACAGGGTAGAGAGACTCCTCCCAAACAAAGATGGGTGTCAGGTGTGGAGGAGAAAAGGAAGAGAATGCAACTGCTTGCCTTTTACCTGCGCTAGTCAGACCTATGCTGAGGCCGATATTGTTAAAAACACACACAAAAATAACAATCTGAAGACTGCACAGAATGGGGGCATGAGGAGGATGAAGTTGTTTAATTTCAAAAATGAAATACTCAGCCAATGGGAGAACAGCTAGCTGAGGGTTATGCTCTGGTCTGCCGATGAGTCTGCGGTTTGTGGGCTTCCTGCTACCCCTCCACCCCCGTGGCCAGATGTGACTGCTGGGCACCCATTCTCCTCCCAGCATGCCCGGCGGGGCCTCCCTTCCTTCACCACCACACACCAGATGACCAGCACCAGATCAGCAGCAACCAGGACAGGACTAATCTGTCATCGCAATGGCAGCATCATCTTGGAAAGTAAGAGGGAAAACTAGGGAGATTCTATGAAAAGGTAGATTTTGCTCAATGCAAAGAAGAGCTATTTTGAAAAGAACTATTAAAATCACCTAAGGATGGAATGAGTTTATTTTGTGAAGTAAGGTATCTCTGACCCTCTAAGTGTCTGACTCTTTTGACCCAGGAGAGACTCTTGGGTCATTTGTTAGAAGGAATCCTGTGTGGGTAGAGTGCTGACACGCAGCTATCTCTCAAATAACTCAGGGGCTAGGAGTGCATGCAATTTAACTCCCCCCAAATTTAACTACTCATAGCAAACTATTGACAGGAATCTTGACCAATAACATAAACATAGAATACATATTTTTATGTTCTGTGATTATGCGAAATATTTTTATAATAAAGTAAGCTAGAGAAAACATTTTTAACAAAATCATAAGAAAGAGGAAATATAGTTACTATTCATTAATCAGAAGGGATTATCCTAAAGGTCTTTATCTTTGTCATCTTCATGCTGAGTGAGCTGAGCAGAAAGAGAAGAAGGGGTTGCTTTTGCCTTCTCAAGGGTGGCAGAGACAAAAGAATAATCCACATATATGTGGACCTGTGTGGTTCAAACCCGTGTTGTCCAAAGTGTGACTTCCCCTCTGATTAAAAAGCAGAAAGTATCTTCCACTGCAATTCTACCACTCAGAGGTCCAAGCCTCTGTGCTTCAAATAATAAGTGTCTCTAGATTCCTGTGCTCAGAGATCAGACAGATGTTCTCATCCAAGAAGGCTTGACACAGATGACAGGGGACCCCCCCTACACACTTTAAGGAGAGAGGGACAAATTATAGAGAGGGAAGGTGAGTCAGTGTGTTCTGGATTCTGCTAAGATGGGAGGAGTATGAGATTATTTAAATACAAGAGGTCACTATTAAAATTAGCTGATGTTTATTAAATACTTTCCCCTTCACTGACGATCTTCACAAGAAGCCCAACTGCAGACGTTGATGGTGCCATCATTAAGAAGGCAGCAGAGTCAGCTGCTGGACCCAGATCTGAGTGACACTTGGCCACTTTCTGGGAGGGGGGACAGAAACCCTGATTTTAGAAGGAATGGACCAGAACAGACTGCCAACTCAGCAAATTCCAGAGCTGGAAGAGGAGATTCAAAAAATTAACCACAGCTGTATCCCTCTGTCCCATGAGCTACACTATTTGCTCAATCAGAGCAATACTCAGGAATGTCCTCAGGGTTCATGTCTTTGTGCTGGCATGCACCCCAGGTCCTAGTCCACGGCAAGATACTAAGAAAAAGAGAGAAGTCAAGGGCAAAAGAGGAGGTTCCAGGGGCTCACTGCATGTGCGTGAGTCCAGTTTTGCAGTATGGAGTGGAGTGCACTGGAACAGTGTGTTGGAACAGAGAAGGGCTTCCTCTGCCCTTAAATCGGGAGATAAATGTGCATCTCTGGCCTGGAGCCTGCCCACACCAGCTGCACATGAACTTCACGAGGGTGAGCTCTTGAAGGTATACATGCCAGGGTCTCACCCACAAGGTGGCGTCCAAACATGGGTATCTTTTTTTATAGCTCTCCAGATATTTCTGAAGCATAGAATTGCCATAGGCCAGCTGTATGGAAGAGAGTTTCTCCCTTCGTCTTCTAGCCCTGGTTTGCTCCCCTCAACCCAGGGCAGCATCTGTCGTTGCATACAATGAATGAAAGAAGAACATGCCAATTAAAGAAATGAAAAAGAAGGAAAGCAATATGATTTTAAAATGGATTGTTAAAATCCGGTTGTATCTTCAAATCTGGGAAGAACTCTGTGCCATTGGAGCCATTTTTTATTCACATTCCTCTTATTGACAGAATTGCTCTTGTCTTGGATCCCTAAACTGTTCAGCAAAATTTAATTTCCTGTGTGTAAGATCTTTAAAAAAAGTTATTAGGAAAAAACACAAAATTCAGTGTTCTCTTTCATATAATCTCACTGGAACTTCAAGACCTCTGAATGTCAAATGCCTGTTACGAACAGATACTCTTATCATTTTGGAGAAATAAAAGCTTCCCTAAAGGAAATAGACTTTTGGCAGCTTTGACTCTCGTTTTTATGTTTACACAAAGTAAAAGTTAAGATGAGCGTGAGTGGAGGCGCCTGGAACAAGCCAGGGACCTGGACAGACACTGGATTCCTGGGACTGTATTCTGCTCATTTTTCTCTTGTGCATTTTCTCTGTGAACTTGCTCAAAGCACCTGGGCTCTTTAGAGTTTAGACCCTCTACAAAAGGAGCAGGATCTAGGAGGAGATGGTAGCAGGACCTTCCAGCTCTGAAATCAGGAGATCAGGAGTCTCCATTAATGGAGAAATCACATGAGTGATCTGGAACTCTCCAAGTAAAGCTTGTTGCACAGGACGGGAAATACCCAATGGATTTGGAGACAAAAGACTCGTTTCTGGCCACCACTAGATGACCTAGAATAAACCTTTGTTCCTATTTTGTACATCACCTCAATCGTGTCTGGGAGTGTGAGAAACTGATGACGAGATGTTTTGAAACTTTAATGAATATAGATTGAAAATGCCTTTAAGATGTTGAAGTTGGTCCCTGCTTCTTATATACCCTGTGAGGGAGTTTATTCTTTTATTTGAGAAAGTTGTACGTATGGAATAAGAGTCGAATTTTTCCTTACCCTGAATGCAGATGTTTGTACGGGAAGACTCAGCGTCCTGTTTGTTGGGGGAGACCAAATGCAGCATTTCTGAAGATGTCTTTACTCTTGGAGGGGAAACATATTTTTTCTGTGGATCTAGGTGGTGCTATATTATCGCACATGTCTGAAGAGGAGGCAAGCACATGCATGTGTGTGTGCTTCAGTGGTCACACTTCTGTGTTCACACACACAGTCCCCAAAACCTGGGCAAGTGAAGCTGCCAGGTGGGCTGTCCGGGTCGGACCTCCCTGGCCCATTTGTGTAAAACAGAGGTCAGGCTTACAACATGCGCGGGGACTCACTCACTGGGCCACATTCAGACTGGAGCACAGAGTTGAGAAAAAGGTATCTAACACTGAGTCATTCTGAATATACTGTTTGGGGACCATTATGTGCTTAGTATAATTTGTACAAGATCACATTCCTGTGGTTAAGGGAAGTTTCTCTTCCAAAGTGCAGTATCAATCATGTATCAATCATGTTGGCCTATCTTGGCACCGTTAATAAATTCAAGGGAGAGTTAGTTAATGGCAGAGACTTTAGGCCCAGATGGAAGGTACTTGACAAGTGACTGCAGCACCACAAAAGTCATCTGGCCCCAAACAATCCAGAACTGAGCTCAGCCCGTGGCTGTGCCTGGGTCAATATCAGCAGACTTTCTCAGGAGAGAGATGCTGCCAGGTAAACAAGTCAACAACTTGCTTTCTCCCAGCTCCAGGACACCCGTATGGAACCAGTGGTTGCTAGTCCAATGCAAGACTTACCTAGGCCGGACAGACCTCAGCAGATGTTTGATTCATGAGAATAAGGGCTAGAATATGCTTGTTGGGGTTTCATTTAAAAATGCCTTTCCCTGGAGTTGTCCACAGCCAAGACTCTTCGTTTCTCCCTGTGTGTGAGGAGGCGGGATCCCTTGGGAGGGACTCACACAAAGTATGGGACCTGTACCTACACCCTCCATCTCAGGGGATGAATTGTGTTGCATCCAGGTTCCCAGAGGTCACTGAATCGGGACCTCTGGGAAAACATGTTAGAAACCATCTTCTGAAGCCAATTTTCTTCCTGGAGTAGAGTGCATGGGAAACAGCATAATTTGGGAAATGTGATTATTTTCAAGCCTAGTTGGGTTATCTCAGCCTTAATGTAAAGATGATTTGTAAAACATCTGGGCTTCATTTGGACAGAGCCAGAGAAAATACTCAGCTAGAAGCTACATTCATTCCACATATGCAACTAAAATGCTCTACTATTGTGCTCTCCCTTGGGAAGCATCCATCCTCGTGGCCACGCGGGAGAGTTCAATAAAATATATTGCACCTTCTTTTCCTATTATGCACTTTATTTTCATTAAGTCTCCATATACCTCATTCTCATGATTTATTGAGTGGCTTCCATATTTCTTAAGAGCAGACGGCATTGCAGTGTGTTTTGTCCTCTCCACTAGATAGATAAGGAAACCGAGACACGCAGACTAACAATTACTTCTCTCAACACTAGCCCAGTGATCTGAGGGGAAACCCCCAGGGAGTCTTCTGCTCTCAGGACAATTGCTCCATCCATTTCAATGTCAAATGCAATCTCACATGCATAGAATCAAAAGATAGAGAACGTGGGTTCACACTATGTAATAAATCTGTAAGTTTCCTAACAGAGCTTTAGCTCCATGGTTATGACTGAATGAGCATGGGCTCAAATTAGTTCAATGCAAAATCAGTTTTACTGCATGCATTAACCCTTGTCATAAAACTATGTGAAACAGATTTTTTTTTTTTCAAAGCAATCGGGAAGTGCAGGGTTTAGTTACGTAAAGGCATCCCAATTCTTTTTTAAATGTCCAGATGACAAAGTTCTACATTGTGTCCCTCAAAGCTCCACACATAACTGACTAACTGCCCATAATCTGAAGAGTTAATTGGGGTAAATTTCCACAAAATTACCAACTTTTCTTTCATGGAAAACTCTAAAGGAGAAACTTTATCAATATTTAAACTAACAAGTAGTATTAGAAAAAACAGCTGATGTTTGTTGAATACTTGAGTGTTTTTTGCATGAATAGTCTTATTCTTTCCCAAGGCAACTGCAAGTGTGGGGGATGGGAAACAGGTTGCACTCAAGGAGTAATTTGCATGAGATCTGAGAGCTAGACCTATCTTATTTACTGTAAACTTTACCCCTCCACTCCTTAATATGACAACTACTAGTCCCATTTACATTTAAATTTAAAAGCAATTTACATTTAAATTTAAAAAATTGGAAAATTGCATTGGAAAATCTCAAATTCTCCTCTAAGGTAATCTCCTCTATGGATGATTTTTTCCCAAATTCCCCTTACTTCAACCAGAAGAGGAGAGAAGAGATGGTAACTAGGAGATAATAACACACATTGAGTCCAAGTATGGGCATATCATCTCCTTAAGTGTCTTCGGTGATGTCGAGGAAGGAATGTTTTATTCCAAAAGAGCTTTAGTTGCTTATACTAATTTCCAAGCATACCCCAATATACCTCAGCGCACAAAGAGTATTAGCATTGAAAACTTCAGCATTCTTAATCTTTTCCCACTCCCTGGTGCCCACAGCAGGTGGTGTTCCATATTGTGAGACTTGCTCCCAGGAGTATGTTCAAAGTCATTACTCAGAATTCTAGGGAATACCTTGGCTTTTTTCCTACCACTCAGGAAAGTATATTGAAACACCAATGAATGGTAGGAAATAGCATTGCTATAGGGCCAACTATGATAACATATTAAAAAAGTAAGTTATTTGCATTAACCATATGGTCTGGGCTAGGAGACACACAGTTGCGTAGGAAAGGTAGAGAAAGGTAGATGAACGGAACAGACCCTCTGTGGGCAACTGCTTACAAGGATCAGCAGCAGGAGTACCCAGGAACTTGTTAGAAATTAAGATTCTCAAGCTCCAGCCCTGGCCTATTGAATCAACACTCGGGTGGGATCTTACAATCTGTGCTTTAGCAAGTCCCACAGGAAACTTTCATTCCAGCTGAAATGTGGGTACCCCTGACAAGCAGCAGGAATTTATAGGGAGTGTGATGAATGAAAAACGTGTGCCTCATCAGAAGGCTTCAGCCTCTACCCAGCTTCGTCCACTTTTGGCCTTGTTGGAATGAAGATCTGGGGGTGCCAGATCTTTTATGCCTCAAATTCCATTAACAGGGGAGGGATGACTACCTGATTTAGGGCATATTTTGTAATTAAGAGATTAATGATGCTGTGTAATTCTATCGACTAAACTAAATGGAGTACTCAGGCTACTTCTTATTGTCTCGTTATCTCTAACATTTTGGAGCATTCTGTATTAATAGTATCATAGCAATTCTTATTCTCCTTTCTAATCTCTTATTACCTCCAAATTTTATTTCAAAGTTCCTAATTTTTAGTACATTGTTTTCAGGATTCCAGTAGCACCACCAGTGAATAAGGTCACAAGAGATAATTATTATAAGGATATGAAAATTATACCATATCCTACCAGTGAATACTTAAATAGAAATTCAAATATCCCTACACCTTCTCACAGCACTTCTGGGAGGTAATGTCCTAAGCTAGTTAACGGTGGGAATTTCTGTTCATCAGCTCAAGTCCCATTGTCATGAAACAATAGAAGAAAAAGTTGGTCATGTGTTTGGTGCCCCCCTAGATTAGGTATTATTTATTTTTTGACTTTCATCAAAACTTTGGGTTTCTCAGTACTTTCGTTTTTGGACATGAACTGAAGCTTTGTTAATATTTCTAAGTAGCACTGTTTCAAATAGGCCTAATGTCATTGGACTGCCTTAGAGAGTTTTTCTTATAAAAATTTTATGAAGTGTTTCAGGTCCACGGACAGTGTAAAAACTAATAAAAATAATTATTAACCAGAATAATAAAACTTTGCAAATATTGTGAAGTCTTTCTGCGTACCCATCCTCACTCTCATTCCTTCTCTTCTCCCCAAGGTGACCACAACTCTGCATGTGGCACTTGTCATTTCTTTCATCCTTTTAAGTTTTATCACATATGTGTGTTTATCTACAGAATGTATGATCTTACTTTGCATACTTTAAAACATTTTGCAAATATAATCATTCTATACAAACATTTTTTGATCTGTTTTTTTGTTTGTTTGTTTTTTAAGATAAGACACTGATTTTTTTGCCCTGGCATCATAGCTGACAGCAACCTCAAACTCTTGGGCTCAAGCAATCCTCTGGCCTCAGTCTCTCAAGTAGCTGGGACTACAGGTGCCACTTCAACACCCAGCTATTTTTTTAGAGATGGGGGGTCTCACACTTGCTCAGGCTGGTCTCAAACTCCCAAGATCAAGCAATCCACTTGCCTCAGTCTCCCAGAGTGCTAGGATTACAGGCATGAACCACCGTGTCTGGCCCTCAATCTGTTTTCTTTTTTTTGTTTGCTATTATGTTTATAAGATTTATTGTTAATGACTATAGATCTAAATCATTTGATTTCCTTGCTGAGAAACATCTATTGTAAAAAGTCTGTAAAATTTAATTATTTAATATAATTTCTTTTGTTGATGGGCCCTTCATTTGCTTCCATCTTTGAACTCTCATAAACACTGGTGTTAGTTTTTTATGTTTCTATTAAGTACACGTTCAGGTGTTTTTCCAAGTTACGCAACCAGGAGTGAAATTGGTAGGCCACAGAGAGAGTTTTGACATTTATTAGACATTGCCATATTGTTTTCCAAGTGGTTATAACAGTTTACAGGCCTACATTAGGTTACACTTGTTTCTATTCCAATATTTATTTGCTAATACTTGGCCCTGTCAGACTTTATTTTTGTCATTCTTACAGGTGTGAACATTTTTTAAAAGCATAAACTTAATGTTTATTATTTATATTCAAGTGAAATGTCTATCTGGGAGCTAAATACAAATTTAACATACCAAACTGTTATTAGTTTGGTGCTTTTTTACACAATCAGATGGAAAAAAATATTCTTCTTCATTTTTAAAAAATCCTATAAGCTATTAGAATGCTATTTGCTCAATAATTCAATGTGTTTTACACACACACCAAAATAAACATTATCCATTTTACATTAAGTAATGAAATTTGTATATTTTTAAATATTTTAATTCTCCAAATAGTTTGTTCTGTTCTGGTGATCCAACATCTTAGAAAGGTAAGTCCTATAGTAAAACAGAAAACATATTCCTATTAGGAAAGACAGATAAAAAGCAGTTTCTCCTCACTTAATGGAGCCTTTCCCAACCACAGGCACGTCAGATATACCCACGGACGGCCTTTTGGTAGGATGGCTGTTTCTTTCTACTCTCTTTTCTAAAGGAACTAGGAAAGGTAAGACCAATAGCAAATACCAGATAAAAACCATACAATGCGGAGCAGGTTGTTGTTTTTAGGAGAGGCGTCATGGGCTCCCGGAGCGGTGACCGGCGCCGCCATGACAGCCGGCGCGGTTGGGCAGAGGTGGCGCTGCTCCTTCAGTTTTGGCGTGGGCCAGGCTTGAACATACCATCCCTGGTATATGGGGTTGGCGCCCTACTCCTTGAGCCACAGGCGCTGCCCCGGGAATACTCAATTTTAAGTGAAAACAAGTTGGAAAGCAGTGTAATGCCAGAGTCATCCTGGGAAGAGTACAGTGGGCTCAACTCCTGGGCTGAAGGCATCCTCCTGCGTCAGCCTCCAAACTAGCTGGGACTGCAGACCTGAAAAATGTCTGAAAATTCCAGTGACAGTGATTCATCTTGTGGTTGGACTGTCATCAATCATGAGGGGTCTGATGTAGAGATGGTGAGTTCTGTCACAGCCAGTGACAGTTGTGAAGTTACCCCAGAAGGTTCATCTTTAGAGCAAGAGGAACTACAGGTATTGCAGATAGAGCAGAGAGGCAGGGGAAGAAAAGTCATCTGAAGAGAATATCTGTTTTGGAACTGCCAGTGATGATTCTGATATTGTTACCCTTGAGCCACCAAAGTTAGAAGAAATGGGAAATCAAGAAGTTATTGTTGAAGAAGCACAAGATCCA
>CAUYRH010046440.1:0-18610 GCA_963574655.1 Perodicticus potto
TTTTTTTTATCTCATCAAAGCAGCTTTGTGTTTCATCAATCCTTCATATATATATATATATATATATATATATATATATATATATATATATATATATATAATATACAATCTTGCTATATATTGTCTGGGCAACAGGTGATCTTCTGGGGTATGAGATACTAATCCCCACACTAATACAACTGTATAAGATGGAGACTAGAAGCCTCTGCCTTGCTGAGGAGACTGTATCCAGTTTTCTTGACTTCTTTGCCCTCAAACCCCATAGCACTGGGAGCCTGAAGCTCTCCTCAGCCCATTTAATAGACACACCTTGACCTTTCCAAACCATGTCCGTTGGCTACAAGGTGGCTTTTCCAGGAAAGTGTGTATTACTCAGCTCTTCCCTAGAGTGGCTGCTCTGCTTATCAGGTGTGCCAGAACCAGCCTCCCACTAAGGACCCAGAGGGCCAAGCCTGCAAGGCAGCTTTCCTATAGTGGCTATGCCTGGCCTGCAACCAAACAATGAAAGCTCCACTCCACCTGGGTGGTTCAGTTCCAGCCCCTGGCTGGTTCAAAATCTCTGGCTCTCTCACCAAAGCTCTCCTAGCATGACTCAACCAAGTGCCCAGGTTCAGAAAATCCCTGCAGTGCAGGCATTCTCTGTCTAGAATTTGGACAGGCGATCTGTTCTGGCCACAGCTGTAGCTGCACTGGATGGCCTCCACCCAAACACAAGTACTTGCAGCTTCTTCGCTGATTTTATCCTTGTCTTAGAGTAAAGAAGAGTCCCCCTGCCTCCCTGTGACCCTGAAGGGATCTTTCTGGGCAAAGTCTTCAAGGGTCCTGGAGTTTTTCTCCCCAAAGTAACCATGCATGGCTGTAAAAATGCTGTCTCTAGTTCACCACCTTGTTGCGCCTCTCCTTTTACCCACTTTTTGATGTTTTTTTGTTTGTTTGTATGTTTGTTTCCTAATGATTTGTTTGAGTTCTTTACAGAGTCTGGTTATTCATCCTTTTGTTGGATATATAGTTTCCAAGTATTTTCTTCCATTCTCTACATTATCTATACACTCTATTGATTATTTTCTTTGCCGTCCATACACTTCTAATTTGGTATTCATTTATGTATTTGCCTTTGAAGTCTTAGTCATAAATTATTTTCCCAGGCCAATGTTAAGAAGCCTTTTTCCTGTATTTTCCTTTAGAATTTTTATGATTTAATGACATACATTAAAGTCTTTTATCCGTCTAGAATTGTATTTTTTAATTTGGTGATATGCAGGTGTCCGAGTTTTTTCTTTTGCATGTAACTCTCCAATTTTCCTGGAATCATTTATTGAGTAAGGCTTCCTTTTTCCTCATATATTGCTATCTGTTTTGCCAAAGAAGAGTTATGTAGAAGGTTTAATTATTGGTTCTGCATTCTGTTCCCTTAGTCTATGTCTCTACTTTTATACCAGTAACATGGTTTGGATACAATAGCCTTGCAGTATAATTTTAAGACAGGTAATGTGATGCTTCTAGAATTGTTCATTTTGCTTAGAATTGCTTTGACTATTTGGGATCATTTTGGTTCCAAATAAAGGGTTAGTTTTCTAGGTCTGTGAAATACAATATTGCAATTTTGGTGAGGATCATATTGAATTTATGAATTGCTTGAGCAGTGTAGACATTTAAACAGAGTTGATTCTGCCGAACTATGGGCAAGGGATTGCTTTTCAGTGGTTTGTGCCATCTGTTAATTGTTTTGTTAGTATTTTATAGTTTTCCTTACAGGGATCTTTCACCGCATTGGCTAAATATATTTCTAGGTATTTTATTTTCTTTGTAAGGTGTTGTAAATGCTCTTGCCCTCGACTTCATTATCCTCAACTTCATTATTATTAGCATATAGAAATGCTTTTGATTTGTATACATTGATTTTTCAGCCTGAGTCATTAATGAATTTATTTATTAATTCAAGGATTCTTTTCATGAAGTCTTTAAAGCTTTCTAGGTACAAGGTCCTACTGTCAGCAACAGGGATAGTTTGTCTTCTTTCTCAACTTAGATATCCTTTATTTCTCTTGACTGAGTGCTCTGACTAGGGCCTCAAATAGTATTTTGAATGGAAGACATGACAGTAGGCATCCTGCCTTGCTCCATTTTTTGGAGAGGATGTTTTCAACTTTTCTACATTCAATGTGATGTTTGCTGTGGGTTTATTATGCATACGAATTTTACAATTTTGAGATGTTTCTCCTCTGCCTAGTTTTTTGGGGATTTTTTTTAATCATGGAAGGGTTCTGGATTTTAGTGTATGCTTTCTTTGTAGCTATTTAAATGATTATATGGTTTTTGCTTTTGCTTATGTGGTAAATCATGTTTATTGATTTCCATATTTGGAACTATCCTTATATCACTGAAATAAAAGTCATTTTATCATGGTGACTTATATTTTTGATAAAGATTATCTTTTTTATTAAGGATTTTTGCATCTATGTTCATTAGGGATATTGGTCTCTAGTTTTCTATTTTGTGCTGTATCCTATGCTGGCCTTGATATCAAGATGATATCAGCTTCATAGAATGAGTTATGGAGAATACCCATTTTGAGGTTATGGAATAATCTTTGGACTACAGGAACCAATTTTCATAGGTCTAATAGAATTAAGCTGTGACTCTGTCTGGTCTAGGGCTTGATTTTCTTGGGAGTGTTTTTTTTATATATATATAACTGATTTAATCTTGCTGCTCATTATTGGTCATCAGGGTTTTTACTTAGTCTCAAATTAAGCTTGTGAAGTTGGGTGTTTCTAAGAATTTATCTATTTCCTTATGTTTTCTAATTTGTTTACATAGATGTTTTTATAGTATTAGTGGATGATATTTTGTATTTCTGTGGTATCAGTTATGGTGCCTCCTTTTTCATTTCTGATTGAGTTTATTCAAGTTTTTTCTTTCTATTTATGATCAACCTGGGCAGTGGTCTGTCAATATTGTTTTCTGTTTTGTTATGTTTTGTTTTACAAATGACCAACATTTTGTTGTATTGATCTTTTGTATATTAGTTTGGAATTTCCTTCTATATTAAAAAAAGAGACTTCTTTCAAATTTTATACAAGTAGAATTCACCTAAGTTAGTTTCTCTGAGTTTTCTTTCTTTTTCTTTCTTTATTCTTTTTTGCAAAGGCCCTGTAGACATATGTTTTCACTTTGTGTATAACTATGTATTGTTTTGTAAATTAATATCATTTCAAATTTATTAAAGTTAATGTCGATGAACACTGGGTTAATTCTAATGGGTGGGTAACAATTTTCTATGACTATTTTCACAAATGTACCACAATAAATATATTTATGAGTTACAGTAGAATATTCAGTCAGGAGTGAAATTATATTAGGTGTGGACATAACACTTTTCCACAAAGGATAGCATATATGATTGTTTTTTAGATTAGAACATTTTTGAAGGCTTTTGTTTTTAATTTTTAGTGCTTGTTATTATTTTCCTATATGTGTATTCTGGTTTTTATGTTTTGCATTTATTCTGTCTTAGTCCATTTGGGGTGCTATAAAAGAATCTGTGAGTCTGAATAGTTTATATTTTTTAAAAAAGGTATATTTTGGTACATACTTCTACTGGCTGTACAAAAATTCCTATGCCTAATTCTGTATTTGATGAAGGCTTCTTCCAATTATGACAGTAGATGAGGAGGATTTGAAGTGTCACATAATGAAAGATGGAAAAAGGATGGGGAAGAGATGGGCCAGGAACATTTTAACAATCCATTCTAATTGGAGCTAAAAGAGGGAGAATCGTTCATTGCTATAAGGATTATAAACTAAGCTATTCCGGATCCATCCCCATAACCAAACCCCTATCATTAGACCTCCACACCAATGCTGGTGAGCAAATTTCAACATGTGATTTTCAGGAAACAAACGTACAAATCATATCACACTGCTTGAAAATTATAGTGTTGTCAAGTTTGTGGCTCAGTGTTGACATTTTTTTATCAGTTTTGAATAACCTTTCAACCAGTGTCTATTTTCAGTTAGAACATCTGATTTATACTTTTTTTTGTTCCTTTCCTACAGGAGTATGACACACATAGCAGGCCTTAGATTGATGCTGCCTATGCCTTTTTTGATTTTAATTTTTATGTTCTTTTCTCTCTGACTTCAGCTTGTGTGTTTTCTACTAACTTGCCATCTATTACAACAGTGCTCTCCTCTGTTGTGGCTATACAGCTGTTATAAACATCCTATTTGGTATTTCATTTTGTTTCTTCTAGGTTTTTATCTATATTCACCTATCTATATATATGTATAGATTTGGGATAGTCTTCCTCTGTTGCCCTAGGTAGAGTGCCATAAAGTCATAGTTCATAGCAACCTCAAACTATTGGGGTAAAACAATCCTCTTGCCTCAGTTTTTCAGAGATGGGGCCTCGCTCTTGCTCAGACAGATCTTGAACTCGTGACCTCAAGTGATCTGTCTTTCTTGGCCTCCCAGAGTGCTAAATTACAGGCATGAGCCATTGCCCCTGGCCCCTTTTACATATTTTTTATAGATAGTTCTGTGTGAAATTTACTCTTATCTTCTTTGTGGAAGGTTTATTATAATTTTTAATAGACTATGTCTATACTTGCATCATTTAAATGACATTTGGCTCTGTTTCTATTCTGTAATGTTTTTTAATTTTTCTTTCTGTCTTCTGGCATGCTTTATACTTTTCTACTTTTTGCTATATGTTGCTTGCAACAATAAAGATTCTGGACAATTTTAACAGTTTCTAAAAATGATGTGATTTTCTATTTGGGAACAGTATGAGCAGTATTCATTATTTCATCATGAATTTGATTAAATCAAGTTTAGAATTTATAATGTGTTCATTTTTTTTTTTGGATAATACCTTAAAACCAAATGACGTGTTTTTCCATATGCTATATGCAGAAAAAGAAAACAAAAAACAAAAACAAAATCACCAACAGTAGATGATCTAATCCAAGGTGGGGGGTAGGAGAATAAGGGATCAGGGAAAAGGAAAGAGAGAGAGGTATAAAGAGTCACAGTGTATGGCGCAGCTCTTGGAGTGGGACACAATTACAAGAGGCACATTACCTAATGAACACAACCAGTACAACCTAATTCTTTGTACCCTCAATGAATCCCAAACAATAAAAAAATTACCATATGCAGTCATCGTTTTGAAGTTACACTTTAACCTTTTACTCATAACCCAAATTTTAGTTTTTTCCTGCATTTAAGAATTTTATGAAATATTTAAAATATTTTTTTGCTTACAGAGGTGGTTTTTAAAATGATTTTGATCTCTCATTAAAATATGCATTCTTAAAATAATTATTTCTGCACTTTCTCTAATTCACACATTTTTTACATATATACACACATACATCACTTCTTTTCTAACCCTTAAAGTAGATATTTGAAGTGTGTTTAGCAATATAGCTATAAAAGCTGATAAGTACATGTTATAGTCAATGAAAGCAGAATAGCTCAATTTTCTTTTTTTTTTGCTTTAAGGCAAAGTTCCTCTTTTTTAATTCTTTTTCTTTATTAAACCATAACTGTGTACACTGATGCATTTATGGGGTAATAACATTTATATACTACCACACAAACTTAAATATGATCATTTGCAATTTATTAAAATGATAGTTCTGCTCAAAAGGATTATCTAATAAATTCTTCATCAAGAATCCTGAGTTCTCCCACGTTATATTTAAATAATAAATAAAAATATTTTTGCTACAATAAACCTAGGGAAGTTCCCTTATTCAATGTAAAGTACGCAAGATCCTAAAATGTAGACATCCTGGTTTAATTCGTCTATTTCCTAAAGAAGTTCTGAAGACCTATTATACAATAGACACAATTATAATTTCTAGTAAACCCTGGTCTAAGAAAAGATACATGTACCTTATCTTTAAAAAGTAGGTAGTCTAGATACTAAATGTATAGTACCTATATTTCACTAGCTACTTGATATAGCTGTATATACACTGTCAAGTTTTTTTATTTTTTTATTTTTATTTTTATTTTTTTTAATTATTTTTTATTGAGTCATAGCTGTGTACAATAATTCAGTCATGGAGTACAGTGTGCGGGCTTCACATACAATCGGAGATATTTTTATCAACCTGATTGATATAACAGTCATGGTATTTTCTCATTTACTATGTGAAAACAATTTTGATCCGTATTTAGAAGTTTTCTCCTGACCCTTCAAATATGCACCACAAGTGTGATCTATAAAACTTCTAAAATTGTCATTATATGATTGGCTTGGTGAAATCTATTCACCTTGGAGACTACTTTTCTAATTTTTTACATTTCTTTAAAATCCTCAGTCTCACAACTGAATTGTATGAAAAATAGGAACACTCCAAATGACTTTGCATGCTTACATCACATATTAATAACAAATTAATATAATTGTATTTAAGATTCCTATCAATTAAAGTTCATTTGCTTTGTAATACACAGGCATAGACTTTATTTTTTTTATCTCAAAATATGGAGAAGCACTATGTCAAGATTGCAGTTGTTAAATCCTCAAGTATGTATAACTAATTTCTTTTAATCTGCCACCCAATTGCTTAAAATTCCTTAGAGGTTAGTTTCCTAAACCATATGTATTATAAAGTTCACAAGGGCAGCATGTAGGAGCTGTGAGTAACTGTCAGATATAATATGTCTTATAATCTATAGTTTATAATAGGCCACCAGTGACTTCTAGCTCAAGATTTAAGAATTGGATGTCTCATCAAGAATAATTCACAACTGGTCAATGTTCTGCTGATGTAATAACATGACCTTGATTCCTGAACCAGGTCATGATTGCAAAATAATTAATTCCACTCAGCTAATCCACATTAATGGTGATGGATGACATCATTTATCAAGACATTGGGTAATAATTTAGGAAAATTTCTTATTATATCCTTAACCCCTCTGCTACCCAAAGTAAAGGCAAATTTGTAGGGTCAGTTTTTCCTGCTAAGTCTGGAAGGAGATTTATAATCATTGTTCTGTGCTGCCTGCATAATATATAAGCCTTGGGAATATTCTAGCTATGTGCTTTCATTTCTGCTATAACTATAATATTAGAAAACATTGAATTAATGTGCACTTGGTCTGCTTGGAAATCTCAAACCAGGATCACCCTTGACCTTACAGTTCTGCCACAGTGGGCTTTGATTCATGGGAGAAGTTATAATTTCTACTATTGTAAAGCATTTTCCCTAAAATAATTAACTTATTACAATTCAATAGGCTGTTCTTTGTGAAGCAGAAATCTTGAATTTATTTCCCCTCTTTTGGGCTGCTTCTATCTCAAATTTTGGTACAGTATTTTGTCCCCTTGAAGACTGACATGTTTTCACAAAGCATTCATACCTGTATCCATTTTTCCATATCATACAAAATCGAGAAATAAGTGAATGTATATAACAGATTAGTAAGTAATTGTGATCTCTTGAAATCATTGTGTCAGACTAATTGCACGGTGTATCACGGTCTAGGGATGACTATATCCTGAAGCTGATTCATTTTCATTTTTATTATGTGTGACTGTATAATCAGATATTCTCTCTCTTAGTTGACTGTTTAACATGTGGGATTTATAATTTCAATTTTTTGAGAACTAGACAACTTATATAGAATCATGTGATGTATTCTAAAATTAACCCAATAGATGATGTGCTAAATAATATCACACCATCTATTCAATTCGTTTCCCCTTCTATTTAAGCTCCCCCACCAAAGTAGTAGGGTGCAGTAATTGTGCCTATAGCTTAAGGAACATTAAGTATCATTCTGATTTACTTATTTCTTTACTCCCCTCCCAATTTCTTTTCTTTTTTTTCTTTTTCTTTTTTTTTTTTTTTTTGAGACAGAACCTCAAGCTGTCACCCTGGATAGAGTGCTGTAGCATCACAACTCACAGCAACCTCCAATTCCTGGGCTCGAGCAAGTCTCCTGCCTCGGCCTCCCAAGTAGCTGGGACTACAGGCGCCCGCCACAACGCCCAGCAGCCATTTTTTGGTTGCAGCCGTCATTGTTGTTAGGCGGGCCCAGGCTGGATTCGAACCCGCCAGCTCAGGTGTACGTCGCTGGTGCATTAGCCCGTTGAGCCACAAGCGCTGAGCCTCCCCTCCCAATCTCTAACTCCAATTATTCTCCTCCAACACAGGCAATGATTATAGTGTCATTAATGTTACTTTTGATTTACATAACTGTTCTTTTTTTCAAAAGTCGTATGTTTGATGTTATGCTTGCTTTTCTAAGTGCACAGTTGCTATGATACTTTTACTGGTTGAAAATACTCTACAGGGTTTATTTAGTATATATTATCTATTGATTCTTTAAGCAAAAGCTCCCAAATATCCCCAGAAAGTGCTATTTTCAGGAATATTTCTGAAATGAGCATTCTTACACCTACCCACTCATGTTTTGGAATACTCTGAGATAAACACCCTATTCTCTGAGACAAACACTCTATTCTCTGAGTAGAGCTGTGAGATCATTATTTTATACCTTAATGGACTAATTAAACACCATGACAATTTGCTATCCAGAATACCTGCAGCATCCTCACTCACATGAGTAGTGTGTGAGGATTTCTCTACACCTATATATCCTAGGCAAATGTTTGCAGTATACTGCTTTCTAATTTTGTCTTTCTGATTTCTCTAACTTGGTATCGGGTGTTTTCTCATTTTTATTTCCCTGATTACAAATAACTAAATGGGCTTGGTAAAATCCCAGCTTCTCTTTGAATACTATCCTTTTTATATTTCCATTTGCTATTTTTTAAGGAAGGGGCTGCTGGTTTATTTGCACCCATTACATTCTATTATATGCATCACCTTGGTCGAAGGTATTCTTCAGAGAACAGAGATGTTTAATTTTCATGTTACTAAAACATTATTTTCTTTTCTCTTATGCCTTGCATTTTTTTCAGTTTATCGATGATGACCATGCCATTTCAGTTTTAATCATCTAAACAAGGTTCAATTTTAGTCATATTAGTTCTTTAAGATTGCACTTGAACCCTTATACAATTACTGATATTGTTCTTTTTATTGTTGTATTTTCTTATTTTAAAATTTCAGATGAATATGAGTATTCATATGTTTAGGTTAATTGTTTACATTTCTAAGGTCAAGTTCAAATTGCAGTTGAGCCCTTCACCCAGAGGGTGTGCTAAACACCCTCACATTGCGCTCGTTAGCTAAGATCCCATCCATCACCCTCCCCTCTTTTGCTAGACTATACTTGTGACTTTTCTTTTGTGTGGACATGTAATTGTTTATATATTGGTTTCATATTAGTATTGAGTACATTAGAGACTTTTTCCCCCACTCTTCAGATACTTTAGTAAGAAGAATGTGTTTCAATTCCATCCAGGTAAACAAAAAAGATGTAAGGTCTCCATCTTTTCTTTTGAGTGAGTACTCCATGGTATATGTATGCCATAATTTGTTAATCCATTCATGGGTTGATGGATGTTTGGGTTGCTCCCACATCTTGGCAGTTATGAATTGAGCTGCAATAAACATTCTGGTACAAATGTCTTTGTGGTAAAATGATTTTAGTTCTTCTGGTAGAAACCTAGTAATGGGTTTTGTGGGATCAAATGGAAGGTCAACTTTTAGTTCCTTGAAAATTCTCCATAGTTTCCATAGAGGTCATATTAGTTTGCAGTCCCACTAGCAATGCATAAGTTTCCCCTTATATCCACATCGATGCCAGCATCTGCAAATTCAGGATTTTGTGATGTAAGTTAAATTCACTGAAGTTAAATGATATCTCAGAATTGTTTTGATTTGCATTTCTCTGATTATTAGAGATGATGAGCCTTTCTTCATGGGTTTGTTGGCCTTTCATCTGTCATCTCCAGAGAATTTTCTGTAAGTCTCTTGCCCACTTATAAATGGGGTTGTTTGCTCTTTTCTTATTGATTAATTTGAGTTCTCTGAAGATTCTAATTATCTGCCCTATGTCAAATGTATAACATGCAAATATCTTCTCCCACTCATCTCTAGCTTCTTATTCTATTCCATAGGTTTGTATCACTATTTTTGTGACAGTACCATGCTGTTTTGATCTCTATAGACTTGTAGTAAGTATAACCTGAAGTCTGGTAACATGATGCCTCCAGATAAGTTTTGTTTCTTAAGATTATATTGACTATTCAGGTTTTTTCTGGTTCCATGTGAAATGAAGTACTTCAAAGTATGATGTTGGTGATTTGATGGGGATTGCATTAAATCTGTTGATCATTTTAGGTAATGTGGATATTTTAATGGTATTGATTCTTTCCATTCATGAGCATGGTATGCTCTTCCATTTGTTAATGTCTTCTGCTATTTCTTTTCTCAGGATTTCATAATTCATATAGAGACCCTTCCCAACCTTTGTTAGATATAGTCTCAGGCATTTAATTTTCTTTGGAGCGACGGTGAAGGGTATTGTGTCGTTAATTTGATACTCAGTTTGACTATTATTGTGATGTATGAAGTCTACTGAGGTATGGAGTATTTTCTTCAGTACATTATATGTATTTCTGAGGGCACGGAGTGTTCCATACTCTATTTGTATGCCAAATTTTACCAGAGTGCCCAGAATACAGTAGTTTCTCAATAAACATTTATTTAAATAATGCCCTTGGAACTACGACACTGGATGAAAAGAGATATCTGTGAGAGAGAAAGAATCTAAAGTGAGGAACTTGCTAGTGATACGGGCAATTAGAGTCTGCATAAAATCTTGCCCTCAGGATAGCCTCCGAAGGCTCGCAGAGGTAGTTCATCCCATTTGCCTTCCTTGTGGTTTTCCCAAAGTTATGTCCTTTCATTCATCTGCGTCTGTACTGTCCTGTACCTTCTTATGTAAGGAACAGCTCCATCTCTGGTTGATAAAATGATGTCTAAGTTGGTCGAATTATTGTAAGTTTATCAGTATTTTTTTTAGTACAGAATTAAAATTAAATCAATAAATTTTCTTCCCTCTTTAAAGCATGGTTAGATAATTTTTCTCAGTTGTTTTCGTTTATAGTTTACTTCATGAGAGAGACTTTGAGTGTTCATATTTTGGAGAGAAAGCTAGTTGGTTCAAATTTCAAATCTACCACAAACTGAAAGTTTTTAACCATAAGCAGTTTCCTGAAACTAACTTTATGTTGTTTTTTTGTTTGTTCATTTGTTTTTACTGTCTTAAGTTAGGGCATCCATAGAAAACTTTTAGGATGGAACTTGAGCATATAGTGAGTTCTCAGTAGATATTTGTTAATACACATATAGATAAAATTAGTGAATCCAAAAGAAACTTCATGTTCTGAACTGTGATGGGCCTATTGCCATGATTACTCCTCTGATATGTTTCTAGCAGATATAAATTAAAAGAGTATCTTGAACACAGAATTCATTCATTAAAAACTGAGCTTGTTTTAAACCTTTAATTGACCAAGTTGTCAACTTTACTTATGTAATGCCACTGGGTAACATAAACCTTTACTGTTTGTTTCATATAATATATGTATTTATCACAAAAGGTTATAATATGACATCAATTTAAAAGATCCTTGCTTTTGAAATTGAGACGGCAGAGATCAAAATTATCTTAGTACATAGTATGATATAAGATGTCTAAAAATGGACAGTTACAATAATGTATTATTTCTTATGTGAACATTTATGTCTCACAGGGGAGAATTCTTATCTTTCGCCATAGCAATGCATGTATGTATTAAATACCAGTCTTTCCTCAGTCAGGTATTTCACCCCCTGTCACTGTTTTGTTCTTCAAATCAAAGCAGGACCATTAAAAGAGACTGAAATTCTGATTTTTGCCTGTAAGTATTCATATTTTAAAGCTGAATTTTAAAACAATTTCTGTTAATAAAATTTTATAAAAATGGCATTCTGCAGTTGTCTACTGTACCTTCTGAATTAGTATTTTTTCCATCTCAAACGAATCTTTGGCATCAGCATGGAAATACTCCATATTTCTCATAAGGTGACCGCATTTTCTCTTCTGGCTTTGGTCCCTGTGGGTTAGATTTTAGTGCAGGCTGACCTTCCTGAGGCTCTGCTCACAAGAGCCCAGATTCCTTGGTCCCTGCCCTATACTGAGCACAGTACCTGCAGAACCTACCAGGGGTCTAGGAGTGTTCAACAGGTTAATTATAGATCTATAGGTCACACGCTGTAAAAACATCAAAGGTTGAAATTGCTTAAGGGTTAAGATATAGATTAGCAGTACAGAATAGGAAGATAAAGTTTACCCCTAAAGCATTATAACCATTTCTTTTTACTTTAAAAATCTTATGATAATCTCTTCTGTCTTTCTTTCCATTGTTTCCTCAGTTCACTGACTTTGCAAAACGTTTTGGTTTCTTCTTTGTTTCTTTCTGTCTATATTCCGTATGTCTTACACATATAGATTTTTCCTGGTTCACTAAAAGACCCTTGAGATTTTTGCTCATGGCAGCAGTCTTGCTATCTTTTGGCATGTAAAGCTTCTTGCTGCTCCTAGCTTCATCAGTTAATTTTTGGAAAATAACTGAGTGTATGTGTTTACTTTTCATTCTGCCCCCTTGCCATCCATCCCAAAAGCAGAATGACAACATGTCCCTATTCTGTTTTTCTTTCTAACAAAAAGACTTCATAGAGCTGGCTATACTCGAATTCCAGTGTTTTTATTTTCTTTCATACTTCGTCAACTCCCTTTTCATAATATCCATTGTTCAGTCAGAATTGCACTTATCAAGTTCACCAATAATACTCAGGTTGATTAATTCAATGCTCAATTTCCAGTAGTTTTCTGAATTTACAACATAATTTTTCATAGAATAACAAGTTTTCCTTTGGAGAAATCTTTCCTCATGTAATCATAAATAAAATTTCTTTTAGCCCTCCCTCTACTTTCCTAGAAGTTCATTCTTTTGTCCCTACCATTCCTTTCTTTTTCAACACATAACACCTGTGTGATTTAATCTAGTTCTATAAATTTAAATATATATATATATAAAAAAAATCTGCTCATTCCAGAAATTATATTTTCAACATAGTACTCTACAAGTACAAATAATATCAATTTTGTATCTATATACAAAATTGCCTATTTGACATCTCAAATTGAAAATCTTAAGGAATGTTTCAGAACTAACACATCTAAAACTAAACTTGAGGCCAGGCTTGGTGGCTCTCACCTGTATTCCTAGCTCTGTGAGGTGGAGAGCAACTGATTGCCTGACCTCAGGAGGTCAAGATGAGCCTGAGAAAAAGCAAGACCCTATCTCTACTAAAAATAGAAAAATTAGGCAGTGCCTGTGGCTCGGTGAGTAGGGCGCCGGCCCCGCAGGCCAGAGGTGGCGGGTTCAAACCCAGCCCGGCCAAAAAAAAAAAAAAAAAAAAGAAAGAAAAAACTACTACAAAAAATTATAGAAATAATATATAGAAATATATAGAATAATAATAATAATATATAGAAAAATTAGCCAAGCATGGTGGTGAGCACCTGTAGTCCTAGATCAAGGGAAGCTGAGCAATAAGAATCACTTGAGTCCAGGAGTTTGCAGTTGCTGTGAGATGCCATGGCATTCAACCTCAGGGAGACACAGTAAGACACTGACTCCAAATCAAACCAAACAAAACACTAAATTTTGTTCTTTCTCTTCCAAAACTGTTTCTCTAATTGGTTTTGCAATCTCCTTAAATTTCAATTTCATTCCTCATATTGCTCAGAACAAAATCTTTGAATGTTTTCTTGACTCATTAGCACCATGGATGCTTATTCAACATTTTTCTCAATATATAATGTTTGAAATTATATATGTGTGTGTTTATACATACATATACACATGCCTATATATGTGACATATGGGTATATATTACATTATATATATATATACATATATATATATAATATACAAAGTATGGAAACTTGAATAAAATATCAAACACAAGGAGACTTTGAAGAGCCTTTCGGGTAGTATCTTTAATCTGGGTATATGTAGAGAATATCATATAAAAGATAAAACTGTGGTCAGCGGCACAACAGAGATCGTAGGCAGGAACAAGTAACTCACAGGAACAACTTTCATAAGCAAGACTAAAGGCTTACATAGACAATATTGTTTTAAAGCTTTCTGTTAACATAATTTTATCTTAATTATCTGTAAAGATAATTTTATCCCTAGTTATTAATATAACTAGTACTTAAGCCCATTTGTTCAATCAGTCAAGAAATATTCATTCAGTGACTGTTACATTCTTGGTGTTATTCTGATTTCCTAGTATATGGTCCCTGTCCTCATTACATATTAGTTGATTTTTTTTTTTCATAGAAAGGTAGTAACACAATGTGACCAAGTAAGGGAAATAGATACACACTGTGATTTAATAAGTACTTATAATTAAGAAATACCTAAATATTTTCTGCATCATATTTACTATAAGCCATAAATTATATATAAAATAACATAATTTACTTATAGAGCAAGTCCATTAGTGATAGAAATTATTTACATCCTTATAACAAACAAAGAAAAAAAGAAACCAAAAAGCTTGAAGACAGTGGAAAATTTTCTATTAGTATCATGTTAAATTAAATATTATTTTAAAGATAACTTTGACTTAGTTAAGAGTAGAATTTTAAATCATTAAATTCAACAAACACCTATTTTCACTAAAAATAGATACTATAGTAATATTTTGAATATTTAAATAAACAAATATTTTATAAATTACATTGTGAAAATGATAAGACCACAAAAAGTAAAAAGATTTGGCCTAATAATCATTCGTGTGATCAAATGTTGGTGAAGCAACTATCACTATGACATGATGCTGTGTTAAAGTACTTCCCAATTATTTATTCATGAAATTGATAATATAGTCTTCAAGGAAAAATTAAATAAGAGATATAAAATATTTAAGTACCTACAAACCCTTTTGGATGTTGTCACGATAGGTTTTCTTATATTGAGAATAGTAGGAAATGACTCAGAAACATAATGCTACATGTATTACCCCTATATTAACTGTTTAGTATTCATTTGTTTACATTTAACATGTAAATAGATTTTAGTTGAAAGACTTTAATATGATATGTATACATATGAATAATAGAAGGCACTTCCATACTTGGAAACCATTCTCTTTTGTCTTGCCTTGCAATTGACTATTCAGAATTATATTTTTTCTTTTGCTTATCTCTCTTTTTGTTTTATTATAGAACTACCGAGCAGGAACTCTGTCAATGTTTGATTTATTATATAACTGAAATATTGTTGGTGCTCAATGAGGCAGCGAAAATACATTCTGTCAAAAGAAGGTATACACATTTAGATGCCGTGTTAAATTTTTATCTCTCTAGAATGGTACTCTAAGTGTGGATCAGGGACTGATTCCAGGCAGCAAACTCTTATCACTGATTATGTAGTTAGAAATATAGCAATTAAGAATAAGATTTAAAACCCTTTATAGTTATTTAGCATGGTATGATGTCCAAGAATGTTATTAGACAACCTCTCTTTATGGTGGGTCATAGATGGCTCAAAGTAATGTTTAGCTTATTTCTAGTCACATGTGACAACTTACTAAAACATTTTGCCTACTATAAATTAAAATGAACAAAACTTTGATAAAATGTACTATTATGGGTTTTGTTCTTGTTAATTATATACTTACACACACACACACACACACATATATATATATATACACATGCAATTACTGAGATATTAATGGAAACTAAAGCAAAACTATTGCTTGGAAATGTTAGTTGAATCTATGGTAATGAAGGAGAATATCTCTTGTCCTGTTCATCAGTGATGCCCACAGAATGCCAGATTCAGGAATTGTCTAATAATACGAAGACCAATTTTACTTTTGAAAATGGTTTTAGATTTACAGAAAAGTTGGAAATACTGTACTGAGTTCCCATATATCCTATATCCAGATTTTCCTGTTAGTTATTCATATCATGCATTAGTATTTTCATTCCAATAAATGAACTAATAGTGAAACTTTCACCTTTTTTATAGTTCTTTAGTTTTCCTAAGATTCTTTTATGGTTTAGAATCCCCTTGAAAATAGCATACTGCATTTATAGTCATCCTGTTTGTTTAGGGTCGTTTTAGCTGTGATATTTTGTGTTCCTATTTCCTTTTATTTTTGATAACTTGGACAGTTTTTTTTTTTTTTTTTTTTGCATGAAAGGTCTTTATTGGCAGGGGAAGCTGCAGAGCAGCGTTAAGGAGGAGGAGGAGAGAGGGAGAGAGAGAGAGACATAGATAGACGTGAGGGAGAGAGGGGCAGAGAGAGCAAAAAACGAGGGGAAAGAGAGGCAGAGAGAGAAAAGCAACTTGGACAGTTTTGAGAAGTTCTTACCCTGTGATTTGTCTGATGTGTTTTTCATGACTGGCCTAGGGCAATGTGTTTTCGTATGGAAAATTAAAGGAGTAAAGTCACATTTTCATCACGTCATTTCAAAGGAACATAGTTTCAACAGGATTTATCACCTTTTTATAATATAAGGTAATTTAAGATATTTTGAGATGGAATGATATCTCACTATGATTTTAAATTAAATTTATCTCATGATTAATAATGTACAGCATTTTTTTTGAATGCCTGTTGGTCATTAGTATGTCTTCTAAAGAAAAATATCTATTCAGATTTTTCCAATTTTTTAAATAAATTATTCCTTTGCTATTGAGATTTTAGAGCATTTTATTTTGATATACATGTGTTTATTAGGTTTCCACTTTTTGCCTTCATAGCATTAAAAAGGCTTAAAATTTAATAACAATGGCAATGTTTAAGATAAGGACTAGAAACAAAAACCTAGTAAAGAATGAACAAAGATAAATACATTCCGGAAAGAAATCAGACTATTGCTGCATTGAAATATTAAGCAATAATAATAATAATAATAATAATAATAATAATAATACAAAGACACTACCATTCACATTGTCAGATAAGAGTATGTCTATAACAGAATGCTTTGACTCTGAGGCTCAGTATGGCATCGTCATTTAATTTCTTCTTATTTTTTTTCCAAAGTCTCAAAAAATAGACAAGTAATATTTATAAATGAAAGTAAAAGAGAATTTAAAAAAACAGATCATGATGGGGCGGCGCTTGTAGCTCGCGAGTAGAGTGCCAGCCCCATATACCGAGGGTGGCAGTTTCAAACCCTGCCCCAGCCAAACTCCAACAAGAAGAAGAACAACAACAACAAAAAACAGATTATGCCAAATCTTATAGACAATAGAAAAAGAAGATATACTTCAAAATCATTTTACTTAATCTGGATACACCTGATATTAAACTTGGAGAAAATATATTGTTATAAAGAGAAATTACAAGCATATTTCACTTATAAATGAGGATGCAGTATCCTAAACAACATATTAACAATTTGAATTAAAAATTAATGTTTAAGTAATGTACTTTAGTCAAAATTAAATCTGATTTATGTGAGAATTGGTCACTATTTTCTTTTCTTTTTTTTCGTTTTCTTTCCCTCACCCCCTCCTTCCTTCTCTGTCTGCTCTCCCCTTCCCCCATGCCCCACTGTGTCATTAATTGTCATTAATTGTCCTCATATCAAAGTTGAATACATAGGATTCATGCTTCTCCATTCCCGTGAAGTTTCACTAAGAATAATGTGTTCCACCTCATCCAAGTTAAGTACAAATGCTGCAAAGTCTCCATTTTTTTGGATGGCTGAGTAATAAATTCCATGGTATAATATACCATAGCTTACCAATCCATTCCTGGGTTGAAGAACATTTAGGCTGTTTCCACATTTTAGCAATTGTAAATTGGGCTGTGATAAAGAGCCTGGTACAAGTGTCTTTATAATCAAAGTTTTTTTTCCCTTCTGGATAGATGCCCAGTAATGGGATTGCAGGATCAAACGGGAGGTCTAGGTTGAGTTCTTTGAGGGTTCTCCATACTTCCTTCCAAAAAGGTTGTATTAGTTTGCAGTCCCACCAGCAGTGTAAAAGTGTTCCTTTCTCTCCACATCTGCGCTAGCATCTGCAATTTTGAGATTTTGTGATATAGGCCATTCTCCCTGGAGTTAGAGGCCCACTATTTTTTAAAAACACTTTATTTATCTAATTGGTTTTAGTTTTTGCTAATGGATGTGTTCTTTCAGATGAAGCTTCTGGTGTCAAATTGATTATGATTATTCTTTTAGACTATATTTCATTGATACATAATATTTTACATATTTGTGAGGTACATGAGATATTTTGTTTTAGTCATAGACTACATAATGACCAAGTCACAGTATTTGGGGTATCCATCACCTTGAGTATTTATCATTTCTATGTGTTGAGAATAATTCAAGTTCTTTTCCAGTTACTTTGAAATACACAGTAAATTGTTAACTATTGTCACTTACTCTGCTGTCAAATGTTAGAACTTATGCATTCTATCTAATTGTACCTCTCTTCATCTTCCTCCCCGCCCCCCACATCCTTCATAGTTTCTGGTAATTATCATTCTACTTGCTATCTCCATGAGATCCACATTTTTAGCTACATATATAAGAACACGTGATAGTGTCTTTCTGTGCCTGGCTTATTTCACTTAATAT
>CAUYRH010046441.1:0-17732 GCA_963574655.1 Perodicticus potto
GCGGTAGGGACAGAGGCATTCTCACACAGTACTAGGGGAATGCAAAATGGTACAATCCCCAGAGACAAGAATCTAAAATACTTGACAAATTACACCCGTTTCATGGACCCGTCAACCTTCACGTGTTTGAGACCACATGCACTAGGGCAGTGTCTCTCTACCTTTTTTATCTCATAGTTGAACCTATTAAACTTCCATACCACACTTAAATTATGTTCATCAAAAAAAAGAATATACTTACTGTGCTTTGAACTTCTTTTCAAAATAATTTAATTAATGATCTTAAAAATTTTTCACAGCATACCTAAGATTCATCTTACGGCACATCAGTGTGCCGTGGCACACTGGTTGAACATTCCTGCACTATATTACTCACTGCAGGATTGTTTGTAAGAAGGATCGGAAAGAGCCCATGGACAGGGAACTTGCTCAGCCCATTCTGGGGCCACTGAACATGGAGCACCGCACGCAGTGGAGAAAGGGGATGGCCTTAGTGGGCTGATACGGAGGGATTTCAAGGCACACTGAAAAATGGACAACTCAAGGTGAAGAGGAATGTAGAGATTTAGCTACTCTTGTCTAAAAAGGATAAAGAAAAAAAAGAACGAACATAAAATCTGCTTATTTTTACAAAAAGATGCACTGGAAAGATAAATAAAACATTAGCAAAATGGCCACCATTTTGGATGGTTGCTTTAGCATGCTACTTGATCATATAGTTTTGATTTTTAAACTACGTACAGTAAGTCATGTTCTTGGAGACTGTGGTTTTAAGTGAAGCAATGTACAGCATGTCCTAGAACAATTTCATGCCGTTTAACATCAGTTAGTTATTAATGTAACATTCAGGAGAAAAGAATTGGTTTTCTTGTACATCATTTCACTTAAAGTCATAGTTTCCAAGAACCTATCAGTAGTGTGAGGTGGGGACTTACTATACAATGTCTTACATTTTTCCAAAGAATTAATTTTAGGTGGCACCTGTGGCTCAAAGGAGTAGGGCGCCAGCCCCATATGCCAGAGGTGGCGGGTTCAAACCCAGCCTTGGCCAAAAAAAAAACTGCAAAAAAACCCAAAAAACCCTCCAAAAACCCCAATTAATTTTAAAAGGTGGAAGGGTGAACCTTGCAATCTAAAACAAATGTCAACACATAATCCTGTTTACCAAATTTATAGGTAATCACATCAAGAAAAGAATTATTTTAAATGACTTTTGAACACAGAATGCTGGCCACACATTTGTAATGGGATATATTCTAAGGACACAAAGAAAGTCCAAAGGAAAACTCCACTTGGTTTTATCATTAGTAATAATATTGGTATTGTAAATTTAGAGCTCTTTTATGTATATATGTATATTATATATAAATAAGTAGATATGTTAATGTAAAGGAATCAAAATTTCAGTCTGAGAGGACAAATATAAGAAATGTAAAAAGTTAAGGGAAAAACCCTTGAGTATTAAATTTGAATTGGAAATATCAATTTGAACACATAATTTAGTGGACTTGCTGAGCTTCCCTAGTGCCTAGATCTTGGATTTAAATTCCCCAAGGTTTAAAGGCTTCCTCAGAGAAATAACTGGTTCTACGTCTGGAACAGTCCATCTGGGATATACTGTGTCTAACAGAACAGAAGGACTCAAAGAGGGACACGAAATCTTCCTTATAAGAACTTTCTGCTAATAAATGTAGAAAGAATGATAGGATTTTTTAAATCAACATTTTATACCACCACCCTTTCCCCCAGGCAAAGGCTATCAAGGGGTGTAACAGTCATCAGGTGACAAGTTCCTGGGAAATAGTGTATTTGCTCCAAGCCAAAGTATTAGCCTACAGATCACTTGCTAGTTACAGAAGGAAAAATGTACCTTCCCAATGGGGTCATCGCATGATGATCAGTTTAACCCAGTGACTGAGCAGCTTCATCAATATGGGACATCTGACAATTACATACTCAACGGACTGCAGGACACAGCTTCATCTATGAAAAATTCTTGCCCAAAGTGTACACCCTGATTTTAAATATAACTTCCAATTTACAGGACATATAGGGAATAGAGGAACAAGGTGGACCCCACTGCAAGAAAATAACTGGACAAATCTAGGATGTAGGACATTCTAGAAGACAACTGGCCTGGTCTCTTTAAAAATTTAGAGTCAGGAAAGTGGGAGGGGGGCGGGAGGAAGGTGAGGGTTGGTTTAGAATAAGAAACTAGAGAGATGATAACAATTAATGTGACATAGGACTACATAAAAAATATGCCGAGGTCTGAGAATTAAGTTCATGAACTCATTCTAGAAAAAGCGCTACAAGCCTCATTGCTGGATATCACTATGGGCACCTTTGAGGTACTCCCTGGGGAAGCTTCGCACTGATGCCAGTGCCTAATCCACCCTTCAAAGCAATGTTGGAACTATTTTTCTGGAACGGCCATAAGAGTTGTCATTGTATGAGGTCTGATAAGTAAGTTTGCCAACTCATCCTAGAAAAAGTGACAGGTGGACTAGGCCCTGGCATCTGTGAAGCTTCTCAAGGGTAGGTACTTCAAAGTGACTGTAATGATATTCAGCAATGAGGTATGTAGTCCTTTTTCTAGGATGAGTTTGTGAACTTAATTGTCAGTCCTTGTATATTAAAAATTTGTCTGCCATTGGGGAAGTCTGAATGTAGACTGAATGTTAGATGATTGTAGGGACTTATTTCCTTACATGTGATAACCATTGTGGCAAGGTAGGAGCATATCTCTATACTTAGCACATAAATGTTAAAGCATTTAGGGGTGAAAGGTACTGATATCTGAGACTTTCAGATGGTTTGGCAAAAGAATATATATGGCTATGCACACATATGTAAATTAAGCAAATGTGGAAGATATTAACAATTGCTGAATCTAGGTGGTAGGTATGCAGAAATTCATTGTACTATTCTTTAAACTTTTCTCTATGTTTGAAATTTTTCATAATAAAAATTGGGGAAAGGAAAAGAAATTTTAAAGTGGCTCTAGTGCAATGGCTTAAAGTGGTATCTCATTCAGCACAAAAGTTATAACATTAGCTTGGAGTAACTGTAAAGCAAAGATAACTAAATGTCCATCTCAACCAGAAAATCATACAGCATTCATAAAACATTTAACTTTAGGTGTAACAACTTCTTGAAGAAAACCCCAGGAGATTCTGGTTTGTGAAACGTGCCCTGGTTTACATGGTAGACTGTAACTTTGGCAACCCAGTGAAACAAATCTCCCACATTTCTTGGTGCTGTGTATGGCTCCTCGCATGCTGACTCTGGGGTTGGCCACGTATACGTCTCATATTGCTGCTGTAACAGATTACTACAAACTTACTGGCTTAATATAACACTTAACTAGCTTACAGTTTCAAAAGTCAGAAGTCTCAAATGAATCTTACTTGGCTAAAATCAAAGTTATCATTAGGGATGTTCCTTCTGGAAGCTCTGGGGAAGATTCCATTTTCCTTCCTTTTTCAGTCTCCAAAGCTTGCTTGCATTCCTTTGCTGGTGGCCTCTTCCTTCATCTTCAAAATCAAACTCTGCTCCTGTCATCACATCTTTTTCTCTGACTCTTCTGCCTCTGTCTTTTACTTAGGATTCTGGTGATTTCATTGCACCTGCCCACATAATCCAGGGTAACCTTTCCATTTCAAGATCCTTAACTTAATCACATCTGTAAAATCCCTATTGCCATGTAAGGTAACATATTCACAGTTTGGGGGGATTAGAATGTGGACACCTTTGGGGTGTTATGCTGCTTACTGTATCACACAATTGACATTATCTAATAAAATACAAGCAAGCTTGATAAATGCTTTCACAGTAAGGCTTATCCTTTGGAACTTTTGTTTTTTGAGACAGAGACTCACTCTGTTGCCTTGGGTAGAGTGCCTTGGCATCATCATAGCTCACAGCATCTTCAAATTTCTGGGCTCAAGTGATCTCCTTGCCTCAGCCTCCCAAATAGCTGGGACTACAGGTGCCATGACACCCAGCTGGTTTTTCTATTATTTTTAGTAGAGATGGGGTCTTGCTCTTGCTCAGACTGGTTTTGAACTCCTGAGCTCAAGAAATCCATCCTCCTCAGCCTCCCAGAGTGCTAGGATTATAGGTGTGAGCCACCATGTCCAGCCCTTTTGGAACTTAGTATCCTTTTGCTCAGAATCCAACCACCATGCTGTGACAATCCCAACCTAGCCACATGGAGAAGTCACAGGAAAAGTAACTGAAGCTCTGGTGAATAGCAGTAGTTGAGTTTCCAGCCAACAGCAAGCACCATCTTGCCAGCCATCTTGGAATATGTATGGTCAAGCCACTCTAACTGATATCAGGAAGAGAACAGATGAACTTTTCTTGCAGAGCCCTGTCTAAACTGCAGAACCCTGAGCATGCAAATTCTTTTAAGCCACTAAGTTTTAAACTGGACTTTTGCATAGCAATATATAAGCTGAGACAGGTTGTTTGCTATGAACTAGTTAAGTGCTAGAGAACATAAACACAAAGTGCTGACTTTGAGTGTAGCATAATCATCTACCAACACTTCTGCATGATAATAATTGGAAGGTAGAGACTGTTGTGTGTTAAGTCCTTTCTGATTTGTGAAACCAAAACTAGGTCAACCACATAAAAGACCATCTTCCCTTCTTCCTAGTCTTTTCCAGCAAGAAGGATGCCTCCAACTCATGTAAAAGTGAGATGAAAAGTGTCATTCAGAGCCACATGAAAATGAAGGAGAGTGGCTCAGTGCCTGTGGCTCAACGGGCTAAGGCACCAGCCATGTAGACCTGAGCTGGCGGGTTCAAATCCAGCCCTGGCCCGCCAAACAACAATGACAGCTGCAACCAAAAAATGGCCGGGTGTTGTGGCGGGTGCCTGTAGTCCCCGCTACTTGGGAGGCGGAGGCAGGAGACTCGCTTAAGCCCAGGAATTGGAGGTTGCTGTGAGTTGTGATGCCACAGCACTCTATCCAGGGTGACAGCTTGAGGCTCTGTCTCAAAAAAAAAAAAAATAAATAAAAATAAATAAATAAATAAAAAGAAAAAGAAAATGAAGTAGCGCCAGAATACCACAGGAAGTTGCAAGCTCATGTATCAAGAAACCAACCTCAATCTCATGGCACTAAATGAGGTTCTATGAGATATATTGATGCTCCCAGATCAACTAGACTAGGATGACTATTGAGCTCATCCAAGTCTGTTGTTTTTAGTTACCAATCCAGAAACTGGTGCAGATACCTTACCCACATATTTGACTGAACCCGGGTTTTCAACAGGCCAGTGGCTAAGCTAAACCATAGCATGGGAGATTGATTTTCATAGTCTGGATCTTGCCTGGAGCTTTTTCTATATCGGGTGGAAACCAGTTACTTTCTGGACTGTGGGAATTTGTGTTTTCAGTTTCATTACTCTTGGAAAATATGCTTAAAATCATTCATCTTCCATTCCCTTCCTTCTGGTCTACAATGCTCCTAGCAACTGCAAGGGAATAAACAGACCCAGCTACTAGTCAGAGAGATAGCACCCAAGTCTAAGGCATCTTTATAATTTATAGCCGCGGGCATGAAAAAGTTGACCTAGCAAGACATGGGCTTAAATGGTGCCCTGATGGCAAACAGCAGAAATCGTCCTCATTTTCTCCACAGCTGCAGAAGCCGGGCTGTGTCTCCAAAGCATTTTCCAGTCTCCAGTAACTAACTTGACCCGAGGCCCTGACAATCGTCAAGGATCCTCTGCTAGCTCTGCAGCACTGAATACACACCTGTGGCTTTGTACTAACAACAAGAGCCGCCCAGCAGATCCACACCTGTGACTCATCTGCTTTTATCTGCGCTACACTCGGTGCCTAAATCCACAGACAATGAGGACAGGCAGAGTCATTCTGCTCTGGGAGCCAGAGCAGCATCTCAGGCTGTCACCACACAATCAACATCACATGTAAGGGAGGAAAACCTGGCTCCTGAATAGGGTTTTGTAACAAGTTTTCAAGGGACTAAAGGCCAACTCATTTGACAATGAGAAAAATAAACAGAGCGCTTACATGTCTTAAATCCACAGCTGTTTACTGAACCTCAGCAATGCGCTAAGCACCACCTAGGCACTGGGGGTAACGCCAAGGAATACAAAACAACCCCAGGGACTCCAAGTTCAGTCTGCATAGAAAGCTATAGATGTGGAAGCAACTAGAAGAAACCCACCAGTAAACAAAGGAAACAGTCATCACGAAGACTATATATGTATTTTTAAGAGGAGTTGGAGATTTGCAAAGCTTGAGGCAGAAGATTAGAAATAGCAGGGAGATGAGGGTCCTGAAAGGTCTGCAACTGTGCAACTGAGAAGTGACAACTGAAAGTGAAAAGGGATGAACAGGGAGGGAAGCAACAGTTTTTCTTTTCTTTTCTTTTTTTTTTTAAGAGAAGACCCAGAACTAGCCAAATACAATAGCCTAGGGCCATTCAGTGCTGGGGCACAGGGTCCCAAACACCTCAGCTGGTTTGCAGGCATTGGACAATGAGGACAGGGGCAACTATTCGTGGCAAAGAGTCCCATCAAACTGTGCTTACAATATGTTCCACTTCCTTTGCTTACAAAGGAAGGCAGAGAGGGATGTTCGATGGTCACTATTTAGAAATCACTATTTAGAAAGCTTTCCATCCAAAAAGAGTTAATTCCAGTTTGGGCACTTAAATGAATAAACTTAGTGGAGTAGAAAATTGATTTACGTGCAACAGCAGCTCATTCCCCAAACTTGGGAGCTGAACTTGACTTCCCCTTCACCATGTCATGCAAACTGATTCCCAAGCCCTGCCGATTCTCTGTCATGCTTACTGTGACTGTCCCGTCCAGAACTGCTGCATCCCCCCAGACACTATGGTTCCTGGTCTCCAGCCTGTCCCCATCCAGCCTAGCTCAGCCTGCACTTGACAAAGCCACCTTTCGAAGGCGTGCATGCGGTCCACCCCAGACATGCACAGAGCCCTCCAGTGCCAGTGGCTCCCTGCAGTCTGAAGGAGACCCTCCTTAGGACAGCCTTCAAGATCACTTAACAACTGACTGTGTCTGCCTCCCCAGGGCCGTCTCCTAAAGCTCCTTCTCTCCCAGTACCAGACTCCCTGTCTCCATCTGTGCCACTGGCCACTCGGGCCGCCTATCATGCTGCCTCCCCGCTTCCTGCCACACGTCCCATTCTGAAGGCCACATGCAAATGCTGCCACTTTCAAGGTGCTTTTCCCAGTGCATTAATAACCCCCCCCCCACACCCTGTTCATGCCTCACACCAGCGCCAAGCACACAGAGCTTCCATCAGCTCTGTGAAGGCAGAGGTAGGTCTAGTTTATGCCAATGCCATCAGTTTCTTCAGTCAGCCCCAGCCCAGCCCTCCCAGCCTCGCAGACCCCAACCCAGGCAGGTGGTCCAACATTCCCTACCCCCTCCCAGGCCTTGACCAGCACCTTCTGCCTCACCCACATGATGCCAGGATTCAAGCACTGGGCTCAGAGCTGCCTGACAGCCCCCAGGCCACGGGGAGAATGAGGATGTAAGCACAGTAATGGCTCCTCTGTCTGGTGAAGAAGCAAAGAAAAAAAAAAAAGCACAGTAATGGCTCAGGGTAGCCAGCCTTGCCCCATTAGGGGCGACTATTTACAGCATGTCAAAACCCAGTCCCCTGCAAAGCCACTTCATCTGACCCAAATATTTGTCCTTTTGTAGAAAATGTGTATAAAATCCCAGTAACTGGTTCACCAGAAATAGCCCAGGGGAAGGACTCTCAATCTTTCTGTTTCTTTCTTTCTTCCTGTCTGCAAGGCCCAGGCATGAAATCAGGAGAACTTCAGTCTGCAGTGAAACAGTAATTTACTAACCGCCTAGAGTTCTAATTAGGGTTGCATTCTTCACTGGCGCCCTAACCTGAGGGCAGGGTTTAGACAAGGCCTTTCTCCCCTTACCAAGAAAACAGAACCAGGGCTTTACACTTTGTCAAAGCACAGGGTTCTTGGCTTTGGACCATGACCCACGTGGCCCAGTCTTTTTAAAGGACTCCATACACTCAGGCACACCCACAAATACACACCCTCAAGGACAGAGGAAACTCAATGCACTTGAACTGTTGCATTTTTCATCCTTTTCAAAGATGCTGTTATTTCTTTGTAAAATCTGACTGGGAACCCATTTGCCTACATAACGGCCTCCTATGAGCACCCTTCTCTTACTAGCTGTGATGGGGATAAAGTTCATCCCAGCCCCATATCCCACAGATCTCAGGACAACTTAACAGTAAAGTGAGGGCCTGTGGCCTCTGTGGCCACCGCATATTCCCCATCCAACAGCACACCCCCTCCTGGGCCAGGGGTACAGAAAAGTCAGAACAAGAGCCTGGGCTCTGTGAGCCTAGCTCAGTGGTTAGGGCGCCAGCCACATACACCAGGGCTGGTGGGTTCGAACCCGGCCAGGGCCTGCTAAACAACAATGACAACAACAACAAAAAATAGCTGGGCATTGTGGTGGCTGCCTATAGTCCTAGCTACTTGGGAGGCTGAGGCAAGAGAATCTCTTAAGCCCAAGAGTTTGAGGTTGCTGTGAGCTGTGACGCCACGGCACTCTACCCAGGGTAACATAGTGAGACTACCTCAAAAAGAAAAAATAAAAAAAAGAACAAGATCCTGGGCTGGCCTCTCCACACTGTGATCAGGACAGCATCCTAATAGGGTCGCTGGTAACTCTACAAAAGGATTTCAGTACAAGCCTTGTCAGTTTTTCTCGCCATAGAGCTAACTCTTTTGCTGGTGGAGACCCAGGCCTGCCATCAAAGTCCATCCTCCGAGAGGTTGGAGAGAGCTTGTAGGAGCAGACAAATTCTGGCTGACCCTGGGGTGCTCTGCCACCCGAGGGCCGGAGGAGCTCCCTTGCCTTGACCAAGCCAGCTGCGGGCGCACACTCTGGCCATCACCAGGAATTGGTACCAGGTTCCTTATGGATGAACACAAGTTTTATTCAATTCCTCCCGCCCTTTTCCTCCTCTGGCCTAACCTCTCCATGTCAAAATAAATCTCAAGCCCTTTCCTGTCTATTCATCCTTCCTGCCACTGATTGTTCTTGGAATGAAATATGCATATTGACCACAGCCTATGGAGGTGGGGCTGCTGGGAACCCTCTCTCCATTTTGAGCCCACAGCAGGGAGAACACACTTGTCAGATAACAAAATCAGAAGCCTTCAGGCATATTTCCTTCCCAGGGAGAAAGACCAGTGGTGGCTTCCTTCCACATTATTCACTGCATCTCTGTTTTTTGCTCTGTGCTGAGAACACAGGGTCATATGTCTAGATAAAGGACCCATCTACCAACGCTGGACACTGTAAGCTGAGCTCAAGTCCTGGGAGGGCAGGCAGAGCTGATGGTGGCTTGGGCCCAGTGGACACCTCGTAAATGTCTGGAATAGGACCCAGGTACCTTCTCTAACAGCTCCTCCACAGATGTTAGAGGGGCCTTTGGTTAAGACTGTGGCAGTGGCTTTGGGGCAGCCCCCAGGCTGTGTGGCAGGGAGGGAGGGGCAGCTGCTGGGCCCAGACTAGCTCAAGTTTGCGTTCTTACAGTGTAGATATCTGGGGAGTAATTTTAAGCAGTCTATGTAAGCCAACTATAAGTTCAAAACACAAATCTATGGTTGTCACTAATTAACTCAAAATGCACTTTTCAGGTATGGTGCTCTGTGTGACCTGGGACAATTCTCTTTGCCTCTGAGACCCAGTTGTACCATCTATAAAATAAAGGGGTCGGACAAAACACCCTACAAGGGCCTTGCAGGGATGGCAGCTTGTGCCTCTGGGATCTGAGGATCACGCTCTAGAAGAGACAAAATTAGTTCCCAGGTTCTAAACCAGACCGTCAACCATAGCAGCGCAGGTCCCAGGGACTGAGAAAAGAAGAGATCCCTGTGGGCTGGGGGAGGTAAGGTGGGCTTCCTAGGGGAGGCGAAGGCAGAGTTGTGCCTTGAAGAAGGGGTCAGCTAATAGTAGCTGGGAATGGCATCGGATACTTCCATAAAGACCCAAGGTATCTGCCTTTTTGGGGGCCAGCTGGAAGGCCCAGAGAGCCCTTCTCAGGAAGGAATATACCGGTGGGTGAGTTTTCTGAGTTCTGAGCTGAAGGCAGGTTTGTGAATTCTAAAGCATCAAACAATCAATAGGTTTCTTTTAAAGAACATGCATCATATCATGTAGCCACTGAAAGCGATGTTTGTGAAGCCAAATAGCAACATAGGGGAAATCTTTCAGAACAAGTAAGGAAATCAAGACAGAGCTAGGTGTGGAAATCCTGGAGTCACACTGCAGGGTTCAAAGTCCAGCCCTCACAGCTGAGCTTAACCCTGAGATGATTGTCTCATCTACAATATGGGGTTCATTAATTCCTAACTAGAAGTATTGTAGAGATGCTTCAAAAGTAAAGTGCTTATTGCAGTGTCAAGTATGAAAAAATATTATAAAATATACATTGAAAAGTCACTAGAAGGGAACAGAGAAAATGGCAGTAGTGGCTGTTAGGGAAGAGGTGTGATGGGTAATTTCCCTTCCCTCCTATTTCCAAACCTCTGCTAAGGTGGTATGTTACTTTGAAAGGGAAAAAGAAACATCTGTAGAGTGCAGTGAGACCTCGCAACTGAAGTACTGCTGTGTCCCTCAGGGCCTGGTGGCAGTTACACGCTGAGGAGCTATCTCGTGTCGCATGACACAGCTTCTCCCTGGCCCCAGAGCCAGAACCACAGGTCCCCAGGCTGCGTGCAGGTATCTCTCATGGGGAGGACACACCTCAGAGGCCCCCACTCACAAACAAAGTAGCAGAGCCCGGCTGAGTATGTGCGCACATGGGTGTGCCTGCATGTGTGTATGTGCGCGCGTGTTGTGTGTGCAGTGTGCACACGTGCCCAAGTGCAGGCTGGTGCTGGTGAGAGGTGATGGCCACAAGTGCAACTCAGAGGGTTTGCTGTGAGCTCTAAGCATTCTCGTTGTCCACACGGGAGCCCAAGACCTAGAGAGAAGACACTTGCCCAGCTGAGGCTATTCCCTGAGTTGGCAGCAGGGTCTGCAAGAGAACCCAGAGTCTGACCTCGCTCCACCTGGGCTGAGAGAGCACAGAACTTCCCCTGGATTGTCCAGAGCGGTGCCTTTAAACAGAAGGGTGGGGCATGCAGAAAGCAAAATGCCAAAGAACTACTGGGAGGCATGGATGATTCTTTGGGGGAACCAAAGTCCCCAGATCGTGCTTTGCATCTTGTAAATCTTTTGAAATTTTCAGGGTATGCTGAATTCCAACTGGCATACAGGTTTGGACACCTGAGGACGGACATCCCACAACTCAGCCACACATGACTGTTTGACTCATGTTAGCCACCTTCGCTAAATCCTGATCATACAATGTAGTGTGTGTGAGGGGTGTGGTGGGCAGGGTAAAAGTTACCCTTCTTGCTGCAAAGGAAGTGACAGTCCAGATGCTGTGCAGGAACAGTTCTGCACACCTTGGCGTGGGCAGATGACAGGAGATAAGAAAGGGAGTGGGACACCCATGATAAGGAAAGACAAGACACAATAAAGTGATTCTGGAGCGAAAAGAAGGAGGGATGGATGTTGGATAAAACTAGCAAAACTCTATGCCCAGGCTAGACCCTAAACATTTTGTAACGTTTCTAGGAGAATATGAACCTCACACATAGAGGACAGAGAAAGACACAACCACTTGTCCCAGCGTGACTCTGCTCCTTTGCACACCTGCCCACACAGACTCCTAGACGTGTCCACCTCGACACTTCAAGGCCTCCTGCAGACACAGCCCCAAGCTCTGTTCCCTCTGGATGGCTCTTGTCATGGATTAGACCATGTGACAGGTGCTCTGTCATTAATCCATCAGCAGGGACAGCCTGCAACCTTTCATCGGGGTGTGACATATTTCAACACCAATTAAGAAATGAGCTTGCAAGTGAGCTGATGGCTAATCAAGGCTGCAGGTGGGGATACACTCTGCCACCCGTGTTAATAGCATTCTCTATTAACTGGAGCTGTCCAGGTATAAAACTGCTTCCCTGGTAGGGCCCTCCATGAGCACAGGAAGATGGGCAGACAGACAGCTGACGGGCTTCCAAAATTGTTTTACTTAACTACAACATGCCAGAATATTCCCCAGAACAGCTCCCAGTGTTTAAAAATATGTCACAAAACTGACATCAAGGACCTCGCTTGTACACTGACAGGATTTTACATTTTTATCTTTAAATATTTCCCAGTAGGTGAATTACCCAAATTAGTCAATAACAGAACTCAAAATGACTGTGTTTAGCCAATTGAGTATGACACCAAAATGCCTGACCACATGAGCCATCTCTCCCTCAAAGCCATTTTAATGTGACTGTCCACGGGCGCTGAAAGGTTGCAATTTTGCTGTGATGATGAAATGCCACAGTGGAAGGTCAAAACTAATAAACACGGATGTGGCCACGCAGAACACGCCACCCTACTGAGCCTCACAGAGAACACAAAGTTTCTGTTAACACCTAGAAGTTTTAAAAATGTTATTTCCACCAATATCAATTTTTCATCAGGACACACCATCCAGAGCATGACTTCCCACTGTGATAGACTTTGCTGGAAGCTCAGGTTAAAGAAGTCATTCGGTAAAGAGTGATTTTTGACAGATTCATTCATTTCCTGTGATAACGCCATACTGCTAAGTTCACTGCCATTTTGGTGTAAATATAGAACACTGTAAAAATATTCAGCCTAGAATGATCACTGGGACGCGTGACCCCTTTTAGAATTGGCTCTTATACCATTTTCTGCCGTGTAATTAGCTGGCATCTTCTTGTGAAATGTCAGGGGACCCGAGCTCCAATTAGGTGCTCGGTTTGGGAAGGAGAGTAGGTGTCTCTCAGTGGTCACCTGGTGTGCGAAATGCCCGATCAGGAGGCCTGGGTATCAGCAAGCAGATCATGTGATGGCTGAAGCCCACATCCCTCTGTAAAAGAGTGCTATCACTTTTCTGGTTGGAACAGAAAAAGACCTTGGAAGAAATTTTCTTTCCAAAGGCCATATGCAGCCCTTTTAGTGGTTAGGTTCCAGGGCCTCTAGTGTACATCTCCTAATCTCAGCAAACTGCATCACCCCTGCTTAGAACACTGAAACTTCCAGAAGAGCTGTCAGCTGTGGCTGGGCCCAGCTGTGTACTGAGGTTTTGGCACACAGAGCTGGCAACTATGCCCTCTGGAGTCCCGGTTGCTGCTCTGATCGCTGCAGTGGGTTCTTGGGCCACGCATTCTGTGGGATGTGGACAAACTCCAGCCCATTTAGAGGTGTAAAAATGGGATGCTGAGAGGAATCGGACAGTCTGTGCAAAGAGCAGGGAAGAGACATTACTGCTGCCTGGGCATTTATTCTTGGCAACAGGGAGGGCATTGTCACTGTCTGCACACATCTGAAAGGCGGGACCAGGAGCAGGAGGGTTAGGGGCGCTCTGGGAGACCCCAAGGACAGAAAGAACCAGAACCGGAGGGGGAAGCTATTGGAGGAGAGGTTTCCCCTCGCTTGGGCCACACGATCCTGACGCTGGAAGTGACCAGCAGTGGCTGCAAAGGAGCCCTGAGAAGCTCAATGATTCTATAAATAATAGCCCCTTGGATTGATACATTTGAGGATGGGCTGTGGCAGGTCAACCAGCTGGAAAAGATACAAATAAATGTTCCCGCAGGATGGGTCACAAAATACCTACAGAGCCTGACCATAGCAGGACAGTTTCTGCTGTTGCTTAATTAACGGTCTTCCCTGATCATTCCCTTCCTCGCCTCACCGAGTGCCCTGACTATCCCTCCCAAGAGCCTCTCGCATGACCTTGAGGCCATTTCCCCAAGCTCAAAGGCCTACTCCAGGGCATGGAAGGGGGTGATCCTCCCCTGCTTTTAGTATCTCTTAAACAGCGCACACCCTTGAACCAGACTGCTCCAGGTTCCCTGGGAAGATGCACACTTGGGACACTCTGTGCTACCTTGAGGCCCCAGGCAGCCTCTTCTCACCTTTGGGCTCCAAGTGGTGCCCTGTAAATAAAGAGACTAGCCTGGATGACCAGGGTCTGGTGGTCCTTCCATCTCTCACAAGTGGTGCAAGGAACAAAATCCTGCCTGGCTGCCAGGGTTCTGCCAAGTCACATGACACCCAGTTCTTGGAAATGCTGCTGCCTACACCCAGTACACCTGGGCTGATCTCAGGCAAGCTGGCAAAGCAGCTTAGCGGGGATCAGCTGGGGACACTCCTTTCTGGAGCTGCTGTTTGGGAAGACACCTGGCACATTCCTTCTGCGGCTCCCGCTCACCCCCTGCCTCCACAACAGGGCACGGCAAAAGAAGACACCTCACCCTGCTATATGCTTGGGGTTGCGTTCTTGGAAGGATGTACTGTTCAATGAGACCTGTTTGGGGGAATAAGAGATAAAGGCAATGATAATAAGTGCCCCCCCCCAATAAGTAGCTTCTGGCATTTACTCTGGGGACCTGGTCTGGCAGGTAGTGAGAGGGGTGTTTGCCAACACCTAATGTTCCTCCCCCTTCCCTACCTCTCTCCCCTTGTCCCTGCTTCCTACTGCAAACCCTGGGTTTTGAGTCTCCCAGATCAGTATTTCCATTCCTGTTTTTGACTAATGAATTCCTTCCAGAGTGATCTATAATTTCACAAACCCCCTACAATTAAAAAAATCACTTTATCACTTTTGCATGGCTTATGGTAAAAGAGATTTTTAGTTAAATATTTTATATGAGTATATTATTCAAAGATTATATTAAACGAGCATTAAAAGACCATTTTTAATAACATTCATTATATATAAAGACACATTTCAACATTTTTCCATTTAACAAGTTATATACAACATTTCATTTCCTCTAAATTAGTTGTGCAAGGAAAGACTGATTTGTTGACAAATAAACGACATTTTGGTTTAGTAACCAACATATCTAAAATGTAATTGAAACTTAATTATGTGCATCAGCTCCAAAAATAGATAAGAACTAATTCTGTGACCTGATCTTAGAATTCATGCATTGTGAGCCGAAGGAAAACCAACTGCAGTGTTTTTGTAACGTTCGAATGTTATCTCAACGATGAGATAAAGCAGGATTCAGAGAGAGAGTTGTACGTTCTTCTTCCGAGTAACACAGTGCTGGTAATAATTTTCTCCAATCAATAGAAAGGAAAGCTAGTTAAATTACCTCTGTATTATCTGCCCCTCTCCTCTCCTCTCTTCTTCTCATTTGATGCTCTAAGGACATTTAGATGACCTATATAAGAACTTGGATCAGATGATCACAACTTATGGATCTGGTAAAAATAACCTTGAGGCAAATTTGCAGAATTATCATTCTTAGGCTCCTCATTAACTTGGGGTGGTTCCACATAAATGTTCTTTATGCTTCCTGTCTTTGTCACTTTTTATAGCCAAAGTGGTCCACTTTGGTAATAAATGAAGCCATATATGACAAACAGTGGATAGCAGTCAGTGAGCCAGACACAAACCGATTGGTGACCGAGTCTGATTTCCACTAGCCGTGCATTCTTTCTCATGATATGTGCACACACATGTACACACATATACACATGCAGGCACGCTCAGAGGCTCCCAAAGTTCCACTTAAGAGGAAACTGCACAGATGATCTGCATTACTTTTATAATGTGTAATTTAAATCTGAGATTCATTTCCCACCTTTAACCACAGTAAGCCCCAAGCACTTGTTCTAGAAGTATCATTGTTAGATGGAATGGCGGGTGGTGCTGGTATTACAAGAGAAGCAGTGAGAGCCATGCTGTTCTCCAGGGAGCCACACAGCTGTGACGGGTGGAGGGCTGGGCAGAAGGGGAGGGCAGGGACCCATCGATACAGTCCCTATGGCTGGTGAGTGGGGAGGGGAAAGGTAGCGCTGTGGTATGGATGGGGAATCTCCGCAGGAGGTGAGACACTCCGGAGGGGACTTTGGGACACACTTGGGGAAAGTGATATGTGGAAGTCTGTGAAAGAGCTCCCCACCCCTTTTAAGAGAGACAGTATATGGCTGTGAGTTCACACGCACGACCCATCAATGGGAGCCTGTGCCATGGGGACACGGCTGTGCTGGGATTACCTGGCCAGGATACTCTGGGATGGAGACAGCACCCAGGGGAAGGCCCCTGACCACCAGCCAGAGCCAGCACACCTAACGGAGTTCCCAGGGGACCCCCACACCCGACTCTGAGCCCAGGCCTCCCTGCCTGCCCTCCACACCACAGGGGAAGCAAGCACTCTGCAAAGCAGGGGCCATTTCCCTCTGAGGGAAACACGGATCCAGGGTTTTTCTTCAAGTTGTTTGAGAACGTGAGGCGAAAAGCATCAGCTATGCACAGCTTAAGAAGTTCTCAAGGAGGATGTGTAACCAAGAGCCGGCAGGGCAGCTCTGGGCCAGGGTCCCCTTCTGTGAGGATGGAGGACCCCGAGGAGGTGGCACAGAGGAGTGAGCCGCCGAGGCCGACCACACAGCACACACCTCCCACCCCAGCCCAGCACGGAGGTTTAGGAGAAGCGGACTCGCTTTTACGTTCCCAGAGAGAAAGGAAATAGCAAGCAGGGGGGAGGAAACACACTTGTCAAGAATCCAGCAGTATCCCCAGAGCCACCAGCAGACTCTCCACCTCGGCTGGGGCTGCAGTGCCAGCCACGCATGGTGACCGCCAGGCCCCGAGGCCCTGACAGGACAACTGGCAGGACCCATTCAAGGGCTGCTTTTGCTGAATGACTGGAGTTTCCATTTTCTAAGAAATAGCGACTTAAATGGTTTGTTGGCACTTTACCAACAGAGGTGTGGGCGAGTGACGGAATCCTTCTCAGGCTCAGCACTGAATGGGGAATTCAAGGACTCTTATAGGAGCATGGTGTCAGCTGCCAGGAGCTCCAGGCACAGTCTCTGCCTACCTGTGCACACAGCCGCACGTACACGCTCACACAGACACGTGGACACATGCACACTCACATAGACACACGGATACGTGCACAGAGACACATGCATGCTCACACAGACATGTGCAGACGCATGGACACACGCTCACAAAGACACGCAGACACACAGACACAAGCACACATGCTCATACAGACATACAAAGGCAGACACACAGACACACACTCATAAAGGCACACACGCACACACTTGCTCTCAAAGACACATACACTCACAGACACACAGAGACACATGCACACACACACAGACGTACACGGACACGTGCGTACACACACGCACACACGCTCACAGACACACACGCACACACGCTCACACAGACACACACGCACACACGCATACACACCCACACATGCACACACGCACACACGCTCACACGCTCACACAGACACACATGCACACACGCATACACGCTCACACAGACACACGCACACATGCACACACGCTCACACAGACACACATGGACACGTGCACAGACGCTCACACACACTCAGACACCCAGAGACACATGCACACACGCTCACACAGACACACATGGACACGTGCACACACACTCAGACACATGGATACACGCATACACAGAGACACTCACGGACACATGCACACACGCTCACACAGACATGCACAGATATGCAGACACACTCAGACACATGGATACACGCATACACGCAGACACACATGGACACATGCACACATGCTCACACAGACACACAT
>CAUYRH010046442.1:0-16177 GCA_963574655.1 Perodicticus potto
TAAGACATAAGATCTTTACACTAACAGCGGTTCTTAACCTGTGGGTCATGAACTTTTTTGGGGGGGGGGTAGAGACAGAGTCTCCTTTTATCACCCTCTGGAGAGTGCTATGGCGTCACACAGCTCACAGCAACCTCCAACTCCTAGGCTTATGCAATTCTTTTGCCTCAGCCTCCCGAGTAGCTAGGACTATAGGCACCCACCACACGCTTGGCTATTTTTTGTTGCAGTTTGGCTGGGACCGAGTTTGAACTCACCACCCTCGGTATATGGGGCCAGCGCCCCATGAACCCTTTTGTTTGTTTGTTTGTTTGTTTTTGATTTTTGCAGTTTTTGGCCAGGGCTGGGTTTGAACCCACGACCTCCGGTATATGGGGCTGGTGCCCTACTCCGTTGAGCCACAGGCGCCACCCCATGAACCCTTTTTATTTATTTATTTATTTTTTTGTAGTTTTTGGTTGGGGCCAGGTTTGAACCTACCACCTCTGGTATGTGGAGCCAGCGCCTTACTCCTTGAGCCACAGGCGCCGCCCCATGAACCCTTTTTAACAATGAAAATACATTGCAGGCTCGGCGCCTGTGCCTCAATCGGCTAAAGCACCAGCCACGTACACCTGAGTTGGCCTGTTAGAATCCACCCTGGGCCCGCCAAACAACAATGATGGCTGTAACCAAAAAAAATAGCCAGGCGTTGTGGTGGGGGCTTGTAGTCCCAACTACTTGGGAGTTAAAGGCAGGAGAATCGCTTGAGCCCAGGAGCTGGATGTTGCTGTGAGCTGTGATGCCATAGCACTCTACCCAGGGCTACAGCTTGAAACTCTGTCTCAAAATAAAAAAAAGAAAGTACATTGCAGCAGGCAGTGCCTTTGGCTCAAAGGAGTACAGCGCCAGCTCCATATACTGGAGGCGGCGGGTTCAAACCTAGCCCCGGCCAAAAAAATAACTGCAAAAAAAAAAAAGAAAGAAAGAAATTAAGGGGGGGGGCGCCCGTGGCTCAGTGAGTAGGGCGCCGGCCCCATATACCAATGGTGGTGGGTTCAAACCCGGCCTTGGCCAAAATTGCAAAACAGAAAAAGAGCCAGGCGTTGTGGCGGGTGCCTGTAGTCCCAGCTACTTGGGAGGCTGAGGCAAGAGAATCGCCTAAGCCCAGGCGTTGGAGGTTGCTGTGAGCTGTGTGACACCACGGCACTCTACTGAGGGTGATAAAGTGAGGCTCTGTCTCTACAAAAAAAAAAAAAGAGAGAGAGAGAGAGAGCCCAAGAGCTGGAGGTTGCTGTGAGCTGTGACACCCTGGTGCTCTACCAAGGGCGATAAAGTGAGACTCTGTCTCTACAAAAAAGAAAAAGAAAGAAAGAAAATAGCCGGGCCTTGTGGTGGGCACCGGTAGTCCCACCTACTTGGGAGGCTGAGGCAAGAGAATTGCTTGAGCCCAAGAGTTGGAGGTTGCTGTGAGCTGTGATGCCATAGCACTTTACCCAGGGCGACATGGTGAGACTCTGTCTCAAAAAAAAAAAAAAACAAGGGCGGTGCCTGTGGCTCATCGAGTAAGGCGCTGGCCCCATATACCGAAGGTGGCGAGTTCAAACCCGGCCTTGGTCGAACTTTAAAAACAGAAAAATAGCCGGGCATTGTGGCAGGCACCTGTAGTCCCAACTACTCAAGAGGCTGAGGCAAGAGAATCGCCTAAGCCCAGGAGTTAGAGGTTGAGGTGAGCTGTGTGACGCTATGGCACTCTCTACTGAGGGTGTTAAAGAGTTTCTACAAAAAAAAAAAAAAAAAAGAAAAGAAAAAAGAAAATACATTTTAGCATTGGGAAGATTGAGAACCATTGCACTAAAAGCTACAAAGCATTGCTAAGATAATTAAAGACCTAAAGCAATGAGATATGCCATATTCATGGATTGGTAAGGTTAATATTAAGATGTCAGTTCAAGGGTGGGGCCTGTGGCTCAAGGAGTAGGGCGTCTGCCCCATATACCAGTGGTGGTGGGTTCGAACCCGGCCCTGGCCAAAACCTGCAAAAACAAACAAACAAACAAACAAAGATGTCAGTTCAAGACCAGGCACAGTGGCTCACACCTGTAATCCTAGCACTCTGGGAGGCCAAGGTGGGTGGATTGCCTGAGCTAAGGAGTTGGAGACCAGCCTGAGCAAGAGAGACTCCTTCTCTACTAAAAATAGAAAAACTAGCCAGGCGTTGTTTCAGGTGCCTGTAGTCTCTGCTACTTGGGAGGCTTAGGCAAGATGATCGGCTGAGCCCAATAGTTTGAGGTTGCTATGAGCTATGACACCAGGCACTCCACCAAGGGTGACAAAGTGAGACTCTGTCTCCAAAAAAAAAAAAAGAGAGAGAGAGAGAGAAAGAAAGAAAAGATATCAGTTCTGTCTAAACTGGTCTATAGGTTTACAGTCTAACCCTGGGTTATTTCTATTTTTTTTTTCCCCTGAGAGAGAGAAAAAAAAAATCATTAAATAGGCTCGGAGCCTGTGGCTCAATGGGCTAAAGCGCCAGCCACGTACACCTGAGCTGGCAGGTTTGAATCCAGCCCAGGCCCGCCAAACAACGATGACGGCTGCAACCAAAAAATGGCTGGGCATTGTGGCGGGCGCCTGTAGTCTCAGCTACTTGGGAGGCAGAGGCAAGAGACTCGCTTGAGCCCAGGAATTGGAGGTTGCTGTGAGCTGTGATGCCATGGCACTCTATCCAGGGTGACAGCTTGAGGCTCTGACTAAAAAAAAAAAAAAAAACAAAATCATTAAATATGGGGAGATGGATCTATGGGACTTAAATCTTATAAAGGGAATTTTTTAAATTAAAGGGCCTTCTTTTTTTTTGAGAAGCTCACAGCAACCTCCAACTCCTAGGCTCAAGCGATTCTCCTGCCTCCGCCTCCCAAGTAGCTGGTACTACAGTACCACAACTGTAGCCACACAACGCCCAGCTATTTTTTTTTTTTTTTTTTTTTTTGGTTGCAGCTAACATTGTTGTTTGGCGGGCCCAGGCTGTATTCGAACCCGCCTAGCTGCTTGAGCCACAGGCACTGAGCCTTTTTGTTTTGTTTTGTTTTGTTTTTTTTAGACAGAGTCTCATTATATCACCCTGGGTAGAGTGCCATGGCATTACAGCTGACAGCAACCTCAAATTCTTGGGCTTAAGCGACTCTCTTACCTCAGCCTCCCAAGTAGCTGGGACTACATGCGCCTGCCACAATGCCCAGCTATTTTATTTTTTGATCATTGTTGTTTGGCAGGCCCTGACTGGGTTCAAACCCGCCAGCTCCAGTGTACATGACTGGCGCCCTAGCCGCTGAGCTACAGGTGCTGAGCCTAAATGGCCTTTTTTTTTTTTCTTTTTGTTAAATGGCCTTTTTTAAGAGCAGTTTTAGGTTAACAAAGCAATGAGTGGAAAGTACAGAGTTTTCACATGCCCCTTTAGCCCAACTTCAGTTTTCCTAATTATTATTATTATCTTGCATCAGTGTGGTATATTTGGTACAACTATAAGCCAATAGTAACACATTATTTTCCTTTTTGAGACAGAGTCTCAAGCTGTGGCCCTGGGTAGAGTGCTGTAGCATCACAGCTCACAGCAACCTCAAACTCTTGGGCTTAAGTAACGCTCTTGCCTCAGCCTCCCAAGTAGCTGTGACTACAGGCACCCACCACAACACCTGGCTATATTTTTGTTGTTGTCGTTGTTTAGCAGGCCTGTGCCGGGTTCTAACCCACCAGCCCTGGTGTATGTGGTAACCACTGAGCTACCCGCACTGACCCTTGATACATGATTTTTTTTTTTTTTTGTAGAGACAGATTCTCACCTTATTGCCCTTGGTAGAGTGCTGTGGCGTCACAGCTCACAGCAACCTCCAGCTCTTGGGCTTAGGCGTTTCTCTTGCCTCAGCCTCCTGAGTAGCTGGGACTACAGGCACCCGCCACAACGCCCAGCTATTTTTCTGTTTTGCAGTTTGGCCGAGGCCGGGTTTGAACCCACCACCTTCGGTATATGGGGTCAGCACCCTACTCGATGAGCCACAGGCGTCGCCCTTGATACATGATTTTTAACTCAAATGCTTAGTTTATATGAGTTCAGTCTTTGTATTGTACATTCTATCAGCTTTATGTAATATATATTGACATCACATAGAATTATTTCACTGCCTTAAAAACCAGGGTTTTTTGTTGTTTTTGTTGGGGATTCAAAACACCAGGATTTTTTTGTTTTTTGTTTTTTTGAGACAGAGTCTCACTCTGTTGCCCTGGGGTAGAGTGCCAAGGCAATCTCTACAGCAACCTCAACAGCTCACAGCAGCCTCAAACTCTTGGACTCAAGTGGTCCTCCTGCCTCAGCCTCCCAAGTAACTAAAACTACAGGTGCCCGACACTACACTCAGCTAGTTTTTCCTTTTTTTTTTTTTTCAGTTTTTGGCCAGGGCTGGGTTTGAACCCGCCACCTCTGGCATATGGGGCTGGAGCCCTACTCCTTTGAGCCATAGGCTTTACTATTTTTTAGTAGAGACTGGCCGGATCTCACTCTTTTTTTTTTTTTGAGGCAGAGCCTCAAGCTGTTACCCTGGGTAGAGTGTTGTGGCATCACAGCTCACAGCAACCTCCAATTCCTGGGCTCAAGCGAGTCTCTTGCCACTGCCTCCCAAGTAGCTGGGACTACAGGCGCCCGCCACAACGCCCGGCCATTTTTTGGTTGCAGCCATCATTGTTGTTTGGCGGGCCCGGGCTGGATTCGAACCCACCAGCTCAGGTGTACGTGTCTGGTGCCTTAGCCCGTTGAGCCACAGGCACCGAGCCCGGATCTCACTCTTGCTCAGGCTGGTCTCCAACTCCTGAGCTCAAGGGATTCACTCACCTGAGGGCCTCCCAGCAAGCTAGGATTACAGGCGTGAGCCACTGCCCCGGGCCACCAAGAGTGTCTAAAAAGTAAACTTTGAATAGAACTCTAGCATGCATAAAAGGGCACACATCATATGTGGACAGCTGAATGAATTTCACTTGCTGAACCCCTCCCGGAAACAGTACCCAGATCCAGAACAAGCTATTTCCCAGCCTGACCTCCACCACAATCCCCTTTCAGGCCCACTTCAGCCCCTCTGTCTCTGCCTCCCCACAAACTGGAGCTCCAAGGGGCCCAGGCTTACCATCTGTTTATTGTTTGTTTTTATTTTGGGGGACAGAGTCTCACTTTGTTGCCCCCTTGGTAGAGTGCTCTGGCATCATAGCTCACAGCAACCTCTAACTCTTGGGCTCAAGTGATTCTCTTGCCTCAGCCTTCCAAGTAGCTGGGACCACGGGCACCTGCCAACACCCAGCTATTTTTAGAGATGGAGTCTCTCTGGAGCTCAGGTGATCTGCCCACCACCTTGGCCTCCCAAAGTGCTAGGATTATAGGTGTGAGCCACACCCCCATCTGGTTTGTTTTATTTCTCATCCCCAGAATGGCCTCCAGCCCTGCTGACACCCAGCATCCCCCTGAAATGCCTCATCTCCTCTTTTATGGCTTAGCCCCCCAACACCCAGCATGGTCCCCTCACAGTCACAGGCTCCAATCCCTCCCTAGCGCCCCCTCACCCTCAGACAGACAGACACACAAATGAAGCCCAGCACTGGGTTTATTGCCTCCCTGGCAGGGGGAGACGCTTGGGGGCAGGCTGAGCCAGACAGGGCTAGGCTGGGAGTTTCTCAGTCTGTGTGAGGCAGGTTCAGTTGTGAAATGGGGATATTAGTGGAGGTTGCTAGAGGTTGAGCTCAGGGTGGGGGCCTGGGTCTGTGCTGAGAGATTCTGCCATTGTGAAATTAGTGTCACTCACCTTCCTGGGCTGTGAGAGGGTGGGGAGGGCTGGAGTGTCTCAGCAAGAAAAACTGACCCAGGTAGTCCCTGAGGGTCCAGGGGCACGGAGATGCATCCCCATCCTAGAGGGCCCGGACAGGGAGGGGGCCTGGCCACTGTGGCCCCTCCTTGGGTCATCCAATGGGTTGAGGCTGGAAGGGGCACGGTGGGGCTCAGAGCTCATCGTGGTGTCGTGTCAGGTCCTCGCCATAGTTGGTGGCCTGGCTGCCCACGAACATGTTCCAGTTGCCCAGGATCTCAGCTTTACTCAGACGCCCGTCCTAGAGGAGGGTTAGGGGTCAGAGGGGACAACGCTGGCCCTACTTGTGAAAGTCATTCATATATCTAAGAATGTCCCCCTGGTCTTTGTGCCCCCTTGTCTCAGGTCTCTGACCCCCCCTCTCTCTGGGTCTCTGTACTCCTCTATCTCTTTCTCTGTCTCTGTCCCTCTTTCTTTATCTTACCAAACAGGGACGACCCCAGCCCCAGGTGCAGGCTTGCTTATGTCTGCACACCCGCCCAGCATCCCTGCTCAGTGCTTGCTTGTGCATCTCATCATGGCACCTTGTCCGTGTCGCTCTCCTGTAGCAGGTGGTTGGCCTCCACCAGGGGCTGGTCCTGGGAGGGGGGTAGCACCCAGTGGCCAACCTCTTTCCCATCCAGTCGCCCATCCTTGTTCAGGTCCCGGAAGTCTCGGAACTGCTGCCGCTCAGTCTGCACCCAGGCTGGCTCCTCCTCCCCAGGCTCCTCAGAGTACAGATCCGCTGGGTATGGGACAGAGGGGACAGAGTCAGGGGTAGCTCTGGGGCATAGGGAACCTGGGGTTCAATCCTGGCTCTGACATTTCCTGGCCTGTGACTGTGGGCAATTTACTACACTTTCTTTCTTTCTTTTTTTTTTATGTGTGTTTTTTGGCCAGGGTTGGGTTTGAATCTGCCACCTCCGGCATATGGGGCCAGCGGCCTACTCCTTTGAGCCACAGGCACCGCCAGTTTACTACACTTTCTTTGCTCATTTTCCCCTTCTATTTATTTATTTATTTTTAATTTTTTTTTTTTAACATTTTATTTTATTTGATTTGTTGTTGTTGCAGTTTGGCTGGTGCTGGGCTTGAACCCGCCACTCTCAGTATATGGGGCCGGCGCCCCACTCACTGAGCCACAGGCGCCACCCAATTTTTTTTTTTTTTTTTTGAGACAGAACCTCAAGCTGTCACCCTGGATAGAGTGCCTGGCATCACAGCTCACAGCAACCTCCAATTCCTGGGCTCAAGCGAGTCTCTTGCCTCCGCCTCCCAAGTAGCTGGGACTACAGGCGCCCGCCACAACACCCGGACATTTTTTGGTTGCAGCCGTCATTGTTGTTTAGCGGGCCCAGGCTGGATTTGAACCTGCAAGCTCAGGTGTTCATGGCTGGTGCCTTAGCCTGTTGAGCTACAGGCGCCGAGCCATTCCTCTTCTATTTAAATGGGATTAGTAAAATGGTCCCAGCTACTGGCGAGGTTGAGGCAGAAGGATTGCTTGAGCCCAGGAGTTAGAGGTTACAGTAAGCTCTAATAACACCACTGCACTCTAGCCTGGTGACAAAATGAGACTCTGTCTCTAAAAAATAAAAAAAGGCTGGGTGTGGTACTCACACCTTATAGTCCTAGCACTCTGGGAGGCCGAGGCGGATGGAATGCTTGAGCTCAGAAGTCTGAGACCAGCCTGAGCAAGAGTGAGACCCCTGTCTCTAAAAAAAGTAGCTGGAAGCTCAGCACCTATAGCTTAGCGGCTAGGGCGTCAGCCATATACACTGGAGCTGGTTGGTTCAAACCCAGCCCAGGCCTGCCAAACAATGACAACTACAACCAAAAAATAGCTGAGCATTGTGGCGGGCGCCTGTAGTCTCAACTACTTGGGAGGCTCAGGCAAGGAGATCACTTGAGCCCAAAAGTTTGAGGTTGCTGTGAGCTAGGATGCCACTGTTCTCCACTAAGGGTGATAAAGTGAGACTCTGTCTCAAAAAACAAAAAAAATGTAGGCCAGACGCAGTGGCTGATGCCTGTAATCCTAGCCCTTTGGGAGGCAGAGGCAGGAGGATGACATAAGGCTAGGAGTTAAAGGCTATAGTGAGCTATAGTGACACCACTATACTCTAGCCTGGGAGACAGAGTGAGATCGAGACCCTGTCTCAAAAAAGAAAAAGTAAATGAGTTAGTGTTAAAACCTAACTCACCTGCTATCATTATATTACAACTGAAACTGATGTGACTGAATGAAACTGAATGTGATGGGGCAAGGCCAGGGCCTGGCAGGTAGGAAGCACTGCCCGTGAAGGAGAAATGAGTGGAGATTTTTCCGGCCAAAAAATAGGATACACTAGAATGCTACCTTCAAAAACGCAGAAGCCGGCTAGGCGCCTGTGGCTCAAGCGGCTAAGGCACCAGCTACATACACCTGAGCTGGCAGGTTCGAATTCAACCCAGGCCCGCAAAACAACAATGATGGCTGCAACCAAAAAATAGCCGGGCGTTGTGGTCGGCACCTGTAGTCCCAGCTACTTGGGAGGCGGAGGCAGGAGAATCGCTTGAGCCCAAGAGTTGGAGGTTGCTGTGAGCTGTGACGCTACAGCACTCTACCCAGGGCAACAGCTTGAGCAGCTCTGTCTCAAAACAAACAACAAAAAAAACGTAGAAGCTCTCTCACTTGTTTAATTATTTATAAAGCTCAGAGCTTCTTCCTGTTTCTTATTTTTTATTTATTTATTTATTTATTGTTTCTTTTTTTTAGAGACAGAGTCTCACTTTGTCACCCTAGGTAGAGTGCCATGGTGTCACAGCTGACAGCAACCTCCAGCCAAGCTCTTGGGCTTAGGCAATTCTCTTACCTCCCGAGTAGCTGAGACTACAGGCGCCCGCCACAACGCCTGGCTATTTTTTTGTTGCAGTTTGGCAGGGGCCGGGTTTGAACCCACCACCCTCGGTATATGGAGCTGGCGCTCTACTCACTGAGCCACAGGTGCCCTTATTTATTTATTTTGAGACATACTCTCACTGTGTCACCCTTGGTAGAGTGCTGTGGCATCACAGCTCACAGCAACCTCTAACTCTTGGGCTTAAGTGATTCTCTTGCTTCAGCCTCCCAAATAGCTGGGACTACAGGCGCCTGCCACAACGCCCGGCTATTTTGTTGTTGCAGTTGTCATTGTTGTGTAGTAGGCCCGAGCTGGTTCGACTCCGCCTGTCTTGGTGTATGTGGCCAGTGCCCTAACCACTAAGCAATGGGCGCCGAGCCGTGTTTCTTTAGTTTTTAAATGATCCTAGGCCAGGTGCGGTAGCTCTCGCCTATAATCCCAGCAAGGTCGGAGGCCAAGCTGGAAGGATTATTTGAGCTCGGCAGTTCCAGAACAGCCTGAGCAAGAGCCAGACTCTGTCTCTACTAAAAATAAAAAAACTAGCCAGGCATTGTGGTGGGCATTTGTAGTTCCAGCTACTTGGAAGGCTGAGGCAAGAAGATCGCTTGAGCCAGGAGTTTTGAGGTGGCTTGTGACACCCAGAGAAACAGAGTGAAACTCTGTCTCAAGAAAAAAAAGAAAGAAAAGAAATAGAAACTCCACACCTCGGGCGGCACCAGTCGGTAAGGCGCCGGCCCCATATGCTGAGGGTGGTGGGTTCAAACCCGCCCCGGCCAAACTGCAACAACAACAAGGAAAGAAAACATCCAGGCGCTGTAGTCCCAGCTACTCGGGAGGCTGAGGCAAGAGAATCGCCTAAGTCCAAGAGCCGGAGGTTGCTGTAAGCTGTGTGACACCACGGCACTCTACCAAGGGCAACAAAGTGAGACTCTGTCGCTACAAAAAAAAAAAAAGAAAGAAAAGAAAGAAACTCCCCACCACGGAGGAGGAATTTTGTCTGTGTTATTTCTGCTGTATCCTCAACCACTTGTCTGCAGTAGATGCTCAACAAATGTTTCCTGGGCCTGGTATATAGTGGGTGCTTAATAGATGCTTTTGTGTCTGGCATACAATAGCTACTCAGTAAGTGTTCGGTGCATGTTCTCAAGCAAGGCTCCTGCCCTGCCTCTTAGGGTTACTGCTCTCTTTTGGGAACTATACATCCACTGCCACTGGCACCAGGGAGAGGACAGGTTACCCAGGAGGAAATTGGGGCTCACTCACCAATATACTCCTCCACTTGGACGTAGCCATCTCTGTTCTTATCTAGGTCCTCCAGGGTTTCCTGAGGAGAAAAAGGCATTGAGACAGGGTGTGGATGCACTGGCTCCCATGGGAGGCCAGGCTCCTGGGGTAAGGAAGTGAGATTCTCTGGGACAGGGACCAGGCAGTCTCAATGGGCAGTGTGTGGGGAATCTGATGGCTTTTGGGGTTATCATGTGATGTGGGCACCATGCTGAGAGCCAAGGGTCCCCAACTGTACAGCAAAGCACAGGCTCCTTACAGGCAAGGAGAGCCGTCCCTAGTATTTTCACATCCTGGCAAACACTCTGGAAGGGGTAAAATCTCTTACAGCTAGCAGAGCCTGGCTCCAAACCTGTTTTGTGGATATACACATTTGTGGATCGTTTCGACCCATACCCAACACTGCTACTCTTTGTTTTGTGCAAACTTCTTGAGCAAAATAGCTTCTGTTCCCCACTTTTACATTCAGACACATTCAATATAAGGCATCATCGCTGTATCTTCTAGCACAGTTAAGCCACAGCATTTTAGAGTTGACAGATAAAATACAGTACATCCAATGATAGGTGGATTTCAGATAAATAACAAATGATTCTTCAGTATAATTACATTCCATATATTTGAGAAACCTACTTCAGGATGGGATACATTTGAATTTCAAATAAACAACTTTTTAACGATAAATATGTCCCAAATATTGTGTGGGACATACTCATGTTAGAGAAAGATTTGTTGTTTGTATGTTGTTACAAATTTAAGTGTAATTGACTATCCTATGCTGTTTGCTAGATCTGATAACCCTCTGATAACTCTCCAACACTTACATATATATATATATATATATATATATATATTTTTTTTTTTTTTTTTTTTTGAGACAGAGCCTCAAGCTGTCACCCTGGGTAGAGTGCCATGGCATCAGCTCACAGCAACCTCCAGTTCCTGGGCTCAAGCGAGTCTCCTGCCTCTGCCTCCCAAGTAGCTGGGACTACAGGCACCCGCCACAACGCCCGGCCATTTTTTGGTTGCAGCCGTCATTGTTGTTTGGCGGGCCCGGGCTGGATTCGAATCCACCAGCTCAGGTGTACGTGGCTGGCGCCTTAGCCGCTTGAGCCACAGGCGCCGAGCCATATATATATATATTTTTTTTAGCTGTCACCCTGGGTAGAGTGCCGTGGCATCACAGCTCACAGCAACCTCCAATTCCTGGGCTCAAGCGAGTCTCTTGCTTCCGCCTCCCAAGGAGCTGGGAATACAGGCGCCCGCCACAACGCCTGGCCATGTTTTGGTTGCAGCCGTGTCATTGTTGTTTGGCGGGCCCGGGCTGGATTCGAACCCGCCAGCTCAGGTGTACGTGGCTGGCGCCTTAACCCACTGAGCCACAGGTACCGAGCCCCTTTTTTTACTTTTTAGAGACAGAATCTCACTTTATTAACTTTAGGTTGAGTGGTATGGCATCATAGCTCACAGCAACCTCAAACTCTTGGGCTCAAGCAATCCCCTTGCCTTAGCCTCCCAAGTAGAAGGTGCCCACCACAACACTCGGCTATTTCTTAGAGTGGGGGTCTTGCTCTTGCTCAGGCTGGTCTCGAACCCCTGAACTCAGGCAATCAACCTGTCTTGGCCTCCCAGAGTGCAAGATTACAGGCATGAACCATTGGGCCTGGCCTTTGTTTGTCCTTTATAGCACAGTTATAACTCACAGTCACATTTTGAAATGGAGTATGTGGATAGGTGACACTGTCCACAAACATGAGAAAGGATAGCCGAGAGTTTAGACCAGGGCATGGCCAACACTGTAAAGGTCCAGACAGAAAATATTTCTGGCCCTGTAACACATTCAGTGTCCATTGCAACTGCTCAACACTATCATTGTGTGAAATCAGCCATTCATGATATGGAGTTGGGGACCGGCCCGAGCAAGAGCAACACCTAATCTCTCTATAAATAAATAAATAAATAAATAAATAAATAAATAAATAAATAAAGGGGCTCGGTGCCCGTAGCTCAGTGAGTAGGGCACCAGCCACATACACCAAAGGTGACCGGTTCAGGCCCGGGCCTGCTAACCAATGACAACTGCAACCAAAAAAAAAAAAAAAAAAAAAAATAGGGTGGCACCTGTGACTCAGTGAGTAGGGTGTCGGTCCTATATACCAAGGGTAGCTGGTTTGAACCCGCCCCGGCCTAACTGCAAAAAAAAAAAAAAAAATAGCCAGGCATTATGGTGGGCACCTGTAGTCCCAGCTACTGAGGAGGCTGAGGCAAAAGAATTGCTTAAGCCCAAGAGTTTGGGTTAGGGGCGGCGCCTGTGTCTCATCGAGTAAGGCGCCGGCCCCATACACTGAAGGTGGCAGGTTCAAACCTGGCCTCGGCCGAACTGCAAAACAGAAAAATAGCCGGGCGTTGTGGCGGGCGCCTGTAGTCCCAGCTACTCGGGAGGCTGAGGCAAGAGAATCCCCTAAGCCCAGGAGTTGGAGGTTGCTGTGAGCTGTGAGACGCCACAGCACTCCACTGAGGGTGATAAAGTGAGACTCTGTCTCTACAAAAAAAAAGTTTGAGGTTGCTGTAAGCTGTAACACCATGTCACTCTACCAAGTGTGACATAGTGCAACTATGTCTCAAAAAAATAAATAAATAAATAAACAAAGGTTTACAGGATCTTGTAGAGTGGGGAGTCCATGGGGTTCATGAGGGCGTGGTCAATCTGTCCCTGGACAGAAAAATGATACCTTTCCTCTCTGGGCCTCTGTGTCCATCTCTGAGCCAGGCCAAAAGCCCCAACTCAAGGGTTGTTCCCAAGCTGAATAAATCAAGTACATAAATTCCCTAGAAAGGCCAGGCATGGTGGCTCAGGCCCATAATCCCAGCACTCTGGGAGGTCAAGGTGAGAGGATCCCTTGAATTCAGGAGTTCAAGACCAACCAGACCAAGAGCAAGACCTTATCTCTACTAAAAATAGAAAAACTAGCCAGGCGCTGTGGGAGCCACCTGGAGTCCCAGCTACTCGAGAGGCTGAGGCAGCAAGATTACTTGGGCCCAGGAGTTTAAGGCTATGGTAAGCTAGGCTGACACCATGGTACTATAGCCTGGGTGACAGAGCAAGACCTTATCTCAGGCTGGGTGCAGCAGCTCATGCCTGTAATCCCAGCACATGGAAGGCCGAGGCAGGTGGATTGCCTGAGCTCACAGATTCGAGACCAGCCTGAGCCAGAGTGAAACCTTGTCTCTAAAAATAGCCGGGTGTTGTGGCTGGCACCTGTAGTCCCAGCTACTCAGGAGGCTGAGGCAAGAGAATCACTCAAGAGTTTGAGGTTGCTGTCAGCTATGACACCATGGCGCTCTACCAAGGAGGACCAAGTAAGACTCTGTTTCAAAAAAAAAGGCAGCACCTGTGGCTCAGTGGGTAAGGCGCTGGCCCCATATACCGAGGGTGGCGGGTTCAAACCCAGCCCCAGCCAAACTGTAACAAAAAAATAGCCAGGCATTGTGGTGGGCGCCTGTAGTCCCAGCTACTCAGGAGGCTGAGGCAAGAGAATCGCCTAAGCCCAGGAGATGGAGGTTGCTGTGAGCTTGTGACGCCACAGCACTCTACCAAGGGTCATAGAGGAAGACTCTGTCTCAAAAAAAAAAAAAAAGACCTTATCTCAAAAAAGAAAAAATATGAGGGGCCATCAGGAGACGTCTCAGAGTGAACACTCATGTATGGAATGTTCCTGGGGTTTCACCAGGATTGGGGTTCCCTGAGGCACTTGTGGGGATATGGTTGTCTGAAGGCACGTGGGGGACCTGGACCCCAAATGTGAGCATAGGGAGGGATGGCCTGGTGAAGAGAGGTTAGAAACTGGAGATTGGGAAGTGGGCTAGAAAATGTCACCCTCCACTGATCTGTATTTGTAGCCTGGGTTCCCTAGGGAAGATACTGGAGAACCAGGTGACTTCCTGCCCCTGGTATGTGCTGAGATACTAGAGTAGAGATGAAAAGCCTGGGTCTCAGAAAGGGTTCCTCCAGCCCTCACTCACAGCAATCACAATGTCCCGCATGTGGGGGAACTCCTCAGGGTGCAGGAAGGCCGTTAGCTCTTCCCGAGTGGCCATCGAGTCCCCATCCTGGTCGGCCACCCGGAAACGCCGCTCATCTCGAGCCAGCATCTTTTTGTAGGTCTCTGCATCCTCCACATCGTGAAACTCTTCACCTGGGAAAGGAAAGATCTTAGTGAGACGTGCTTTAGGTAGGTAACACCAGGCAGGTTGAGAAAAAAAGACCAAGAAGGCTGGGTGTGGTGGCTCATGCCTGTAATCCTAGTATTCTTAGAGGCTGAAGTGGGAAGATCTCTTGGGAGGTCACGAGTTTAAGACCAGCCTGAGCAAGAGCAAGAACCCATCTTTACTAAGAATAGAAAAACCAGCTGGTGTGATGGCCAGCGCCTGTAGTTGCAACTACTCAGGAAACTGAAGCAGGAAGATTGCTAGAGCCCAGGAATTTGAGATTGCCATGAACCATGATCATACCATTGCACTCCAGCCTTCTAGCCCAAGAGACAGAGGAAGACTCTGTCTCAAAAGGAAAAAAAAAAAAGAAGACAAGGTTCAGCACCCTTAGCACAGCGGTTATGGCGCCAGCCACATGTACCAAGCGTGGTTGGTTCAAACCTGGCCCGCGGCCAGCTAAACAATGACAGCTGCAACAAAATATAGCCTGGCATTGGCTCAGCGCCTGTGGCTCACGCGGCTAAGGTGCCAGCCACATACACCTCAGCTGGCAGGTTCAAATCCAGCCCGGGCCAACCAAACAACAATGACAGCTGCAATTAAAAAATAGCCAGTCCTTGTGGTGGGTGCCTGTTGTCCCAGCTACTTGGGAGGCGGAGGCAGGAGACTCACTTGAGCCCAGGAGTTGGAGGTTGCTGTGAGCTGTGATGCCATGGCATTCTACTCTGGGTGACAGCTTGAGGCTCTGCCTCAAAACCAAAACATAGGCGGGCATTGTGGTAGGCACTTGTAGTCCCAGCTACTTGGGAGGCTGAGGCAAGAGAATCACTTAAGCCCAGGAGTTTGAGGTTGCTATGAGCTGTGACACTATGGCACTCTACCGAGGGTGACACAGTGAGACTCTGTCTCAAAAAATTAAAAAATTGGGCAGCGCCTGTGGTTCAGTGAGTAGGGCGCCGGCCCCCACATACCGAGGGTGGCAGGTTCAAACCCAGCCCCGGCCGAACTGCATCAATAGCCGGGCGTTGTGGCGGGCACCTGTAGTCCCAGCTACTTGGGAGGCTGAGGCAAGAGAATCGCCTAAGCCCAGGAGTTGGAGGTTGCTGTGAGCTGTGTGACACCACGGCACTCTACCTAGGGCGATAAAGTGAGACTCTGTCTCTACAAAAAAAAAAAATTAAAAAATTAAAAAATTTTTTAAAAGCCTTGGCACTTGTGGCTCAAGTGGCTAAGGTGCCAGCCACATACACCAGAGCTGGCAGGTTCGAATCCAGCCTGGGCCTGCCAAACAATGACAACTGCAACCAAAACATAGCGGAGCGTTGTGGCAGGCGCCTGTAGTCCCAGCTACTTGGAAGGCTGAGGCAAGAGAATACGTAAGCCCAGGGGTTGGAGGTTGCTGTGAGCTGTGATGCCAGGGCACTCTACCCAGGGCGACAGCTTGAGGCCCTGTTTCAAAAAAAGAAAAGACAGGCTCGGTGCCTGTGGCTCAACGGGCTAAGGCACCAGACACGTACACCTGAGCTGGCGGGTTTGAATCCAGCCCAGGCCCGCCAAACAACAATGACGGCTGCAACCAAAAAATGGCCGGGCATTGTGGCGAACGCCTGTAGTCCCAGCTACTTGGGAGGCAGAGGCAGGAGACTCGCTTGAGCCCAGGAATTGGAGGTTGCTGTGAGCTGTGATGCCACAGCACTCTACCCAGGGTGACAGCTTGAGGCTCTATCTCAAAAAAAAAGAAAAAAGAAAAGACAAAAGAACTATAACTAAGGAGCAAGAGGACTTCCGCATAATTAATAATAATTGATATATTATTATTATTATTTTATTTATTTATTATTTTTTTTTAGAGACAGAGTCTCATCTTGTCACCCTTGGTAGAGTGCCGTGGTGTTACAGCTCACAGCAACCTCCAGCTCCACTCAGCCTCCCGAGTAGCTGGGACTA
>CAUYRH010046443.1:0-15353 GCA_963574655.1 Perodicticus potto
AGATAGCTTCGATCAGTTTAAGAAATGTGCCACCTATGCCTATACTCCTCAGTGTTCTAGTTAGAAAAGGATGCTGGATTTTATTCAATGCTTTTTCTGCACCTATTGAGAGGATCATATAGTCTTTGGTTTTACTTCTGTTGATATGGTGAATAACGTTTATGGACTTGCATATATTAAACCAACCTTGTATCCCTGGGATGAAACCTACTTGATCATGATGTACGACTTTTTTGATGATACACTGTAATCTACTGGCTAAGATTTTATTGAGAATTTTTGCATCTATATTCATTAGTGAAATTGGTCTGAAATTCTCCTTTTTAGTTGGGTCTTTTCCTGGTTTTGGTATCAGGGTGATGTTTGCTTCATAGAATGTGTTGGGGAAGATTCCTTCCTCCTCAATTTTTTGGAATAATTTCTGCAGTACGGGAAGTTTGATAGAATTCTGGCATGAAGCCAACTGGACCAGGGCATTATTTGGTTGGAATATTTTTTATTGTTTCTGTAATCTCAGTGCTTGAAGTTGGTCTGTTCAGGAGATCTATTTCTTCCTGGCTAAGTCTAGGGAGAAGGTGGAAATATTGATCCATTTCCTTCACATTGTCAAATTTCTGGGCATAAAGTTTCTGGTAGTATTCAGAAATGATCTCTTGTATCTCTGTGGCATCAGTTGTAATTTCCCCTTTATCATTACTGATTGAGATTACTAGAGATTTTACTTTTCTACTTCTAATTAGTCTAGCCAAAGGTTTATCTATTTTATTTATTTTTTCAAAAAACCAACTCCTTGTTTCATTAATTTTCTGAATGATTCTTTTGTTTTCAATTTCATTGATCTGTGACTTAATTTTGGATATTTCTTTTCTTCTGCTGGGTTTAGGCTTAGATTGTCCTTCTTTTCCAATTTCATAAGATGGCTTGTGAGTTTGTTAATGCACTCTCTTTCTGTTTTTTGAATGTAGGCATCTAAAGCGATAAATTTTCCTCTTAGAACTGCTTTTGCAGTATCCCACTGGTTTTGATAGCTTGTGTCTTCATTGTTGTTATGCTGAAGGAAGTTAATGATTTCCTGTTTTATTTCTTCGTGCACCCAACTGTCATTCAACAGAAGGTTGTTTTATTCCCATGCCTTTGTGTGGGGTTGGACATTTTTGTTGGAGTTGAGTTCTATCTTTAGTGCCTTGTGGTCTGAGAAAATACAAGGCAAAATTTCAATACTTTTGATTGTGTTGAGGTATGTTTTGTGTCCTAGAATATCATGAATTTTGGAGAAAGTTCCATGGGCCAATGAGAAGAATGTATATTCTTTATCTGTGGGATGGAGAGTTCTATATGCATCTATCAAGCACAGTTGTTCTAGGGTCTCATTTAAGACCCTTATATCTTTGTTTAATTTCTGTTTAGAGGATCTGTCCAGCTCTGTAAGAGGAGTGTTAAAGTCCCCTGTTACTATGGTATTATAGGACATCATATTGCTCAGGCTGAGTAAGGTCTGTTTCAAGAATCTGGGAGCATTTAAATTTAAATTATCATAAATATTTAGAATTGAAACGTCTTCTTGTTGTATTTTTCCCTTGACCAATATAAAGTGACAATTTTTGTCTTTTTTGACTTTAGTTGCTTTAAATCCACATGTATCTGAAAATCAGATTGCAACTCCTCTTTTCTTCTGAATTCCGTTTGCCTGAAAAATTGTCTTCCAAATCTTAACTCGGAGTTTTAATTTGTATTTTGAAGCTAGGTGTGTTTCCTGCAGACAGCAAATGGATGGCTTGTGTTTTTTAATTCAGTCAGCCAATCTATGCCTCTCTAGTGGGGAATTCAAGCCATTAACATTTATTGAAATAATTGATAAGTGTGGTAGTGTTCTATTCATCTTATTTTGTGATAGTCCATTGCTTAGTGTTATCTTTTGCATCAGTGTGGAGGTTAGGCTCTGATCTTTAATTTCTGAGTTCTTATTTTGCTGTCAATCCATTGTGATGGTCAGTGCGTAGAACAGGTTGGAGTATTTCAGTAGAGCTGGTCTCACTATGGCGAATTTCCTCAATGTTTGTATATCAGTAAATGATTTGATTTCTCCATCAATTTTAAAACTTAGCTTGGCAGAATATTGTTTTCTGGGCTGGAGATTGTTCTGTTTAAGTAGGTTAAAGGTAGATGACCACTGTCTTCTTGCTTGGAAAGTTTCACTGGAGAAGTCTGCAGTCACCCTGATAGATTTGCCCCTGTTGGTCAACTGGCACTTACTTCTGGCAGCTTGAAGAATCTTTTCTTTTGTTTTGACTTAGGACAGGTTCATCACTATATGTCTTGGGGAAGCTCGGTTAGAGTTGAGGTGACCTGGGGTCTGAAATCCCTCTGAAAGGAGAGTGTCAGGATCTTTGGTGATATTTGGGAAATTTTCACTTATAATATTCTCTAGTATGGCTTCCATTCCCCTGGGGCATTCTTCTTCCCCTTCTGGGATACTAATAACTCGTATGTTTGAAAGCTTCATAGAGTCCCATAATGCTGTCAGCGAATGTTCTGCTTTGTCTCTCTTCTTTTCTGCCTCTTTAACTATCTGAGTTATCTCAAGAGCTTTGTCCTCTACCTCTGAGATACTTTCTTCTGCATGGTCTAATCTGTTGTTGATACTTTCTACTGCATCTTTAAGTTATCTAATTGACTGCTTCATTTCCCTCATCTCTGCCATATCCTTTTTATATTCTTCATAGCATTCATCCCTTAATTGATTCTGTTTTGGGATTTCTTTTTCCACTTTATCAGCATTTTATTTCATTGTTTCCTTCATTTCCTTGATTGTTTTCATCATATGTATTCTAAATTTCCTTTCTTTCATTTCTAACATTTCCTTATAGGTGGAATCCTCTGCAGTATCTACCTCACAGCCCCCTGGGGGAGTTGCTCTGGACTGGTTTTTCATGATGCCAGGAGTTTTCTGCTGATTCTTCCTCATGAGTGATTTCTTTTATCTGTTTCTTTGCCCTAATTTTCCTTTCACTTCTTCCTGTTCTTTAAGTTGCTGTGCCTCTGGACTACGGTTTCGATGAGTCCTATTTTTTACATTTTCTGAATGAATGAAGATGAAACTGTTAAGTTTCCAACTTAATAGATCTTGGACCTTTTTAGGTTTCTCCCTCCCTGTATTTCAGAAATATAGATAAAATTTAGAAAACTGAACAGTTTCTTTATAAGTTCATTTCTGTTCCACATGTCATATTCATATCTGCAGCCAAAAATAAAAAATAACCTGCCATTTTTAGTATACTGTCTGGAAATCATTCTAGCTAGTTTCACACATCCATTAAATACATATTCCATTTTTTAAGCTACCACAAGAGACAATTTGCCAATTGTTATGCTGCACTCTTGGCCCTTTTTGAGTCTCTAACAGACTTCTCACTCTTCTTCCTGCTTTTACCTAACCTCTGGTCCCTAAGTCATTGGCACGTGTGAGGTTTCTCTTAAGACAGCACCCCATTTTCTGGTACTAATTGCTGTAACAGTACATGAAAAACACTTCAAAATTCAGGGGTTTAAAACCATAACCACCATTTGTGTCTTAGGCCCACCTGGTTGTCTCATCTCCGTCTCACTCACACATTTCTCATGATTATCTGCAGCCTCCACCATGGCTTCATTCCTGAACCTACTGTCTCAGTGGTGTGACAGGAATGGTTTGGATCAAACAGGGTCTCTTTTTATTCTTTCACCTTTTTTATGTTCTGGGGCCTTTCTCTTCATGAGTCCTCTCATCCTTAAGGGTGCTTAGACATCTTTACATGAAAATTTTGGAGGAGCAAGAGGGTCAAAATGGAAGATGCCATGCCTCGTAAGCCCCAACATTACAAATTTCTCACTGAGGCTCTTGAATTCTAATGACCTAAATAAGCCATAAGATCAGCCTAGACTCAATGCAGAAGAAACCACACAAGGGGGCAAATTTAGCAGAGTGTGAGTCACTGACATCACCTCACACAACCCTAGAGCAAGGGGCATTTTATACTTCTTTAGGAAGGATTTATGCTTTTAAATATCCTCATAGGGGTTCCATAGATAAAGATATATCCATTACAAATAATTCCCATATCCTCTGGTTAAGAATATTAAATACATAATCACTTATAGAATATTGGTGGAGAAATATAATGTAGTGATTAGTCACTGTTGTTCGAGAAGGAAGACCTGGATTCAAATTTTGAGTTGGCTATTTTCTTGCTGCATTATTTGTGATATTACTCTTTAAGTGTCAAATTCTCATTTGCACAATGGGTTGAGGAAGAAGATAATAATAGAAACCAACCTCACAGATTAAATGAAAAGTCTATAGGATAGTTTCTGTCATATAGTAGCCTTCATTAGTTGTGTATGTATAACATTATGCATGGAACTAGGGGTAGGTGAGAAAGAGAACAGATTGCATTCTTTAATAACGTTATAGATTAATGTTTTAGTGTTGTAATAAATGTATTTTCAAGGATTCTACAAAGTTCATAAATGAGAAAAGATAACATGATTAAGAAAATGACTCTAAAAAGATGAGCAGGAATGTTTGGAAAGATAAGTATTTCCGTAGATTCTTTAGAAAAAATCAAGCCTGTGGAAAAGCACCAGTGGAAATTGCAGCAGGCAGGTCATGGTCCAGCAAAAGAGAGGATCAACGGTAAAGGCAATGGGCAAAAACATATCATGCTTGAGAGAAGTTTGGGGCCTCCCTACTTGAACTTATTGGGAGTAATTGACATGTTTTATGTAGTTTAATGCCATGCATAGATTTGTGTTTTATAAAAACGCCACCCACAAAGTAATACGAGTTTTATAAGACCCTCAGAGAGAGAATCTCTATTCCCTGGCCACTGGTTGGATGGTTCTGGTTGCAAGTGAGAAGAATGACTTGACATTTTAATGTATAATAAAATACTTTTTATAGAGATATATTCCTTAGTATCATCATTGCTGTATAAAATGAGGTATATGTACATGTTCATGAATATGAAAGAGTCACCCACCATGCATTACAGGCACATAATCATTTATACAAAATTCTAAAATCTGTAAAACCCAAAAAACTAAAAGCTTTTCTTATTCTTTTATGTATTTTCTTTTCTTCCTTTTCTTGCAGGGGCAGCAATGGAAGAAACTCACCTGACCTGAACTCACTCTTATCAAAAATTGACTGGAGTTGATGTGCAATATTTATCATTTTAAGTTTTCCCATTTAGATGATATTCATATTTATTTTTTAATAAAGGGAGATATAAATCATATGCATACTGTACCACTACTTGTTTTATTTTATAAATTTAGGGGTTACAGGTGCAACTTTATTACATGGATATATGGCACATAACAGTGGCCACTTTTAATTCAAAAATACATATTCGTGAATCTGAAACACTTTTTATCCTAGATATTTCATATCAAAGATCATCTCCCCATGCTCTACATAATAATGAGAATTTAATAAGATTATTGTTCAAGTCAAAGCAAGGGATAAAGTCAAAATACCTAATTAACTGTATTCTCAACAGAGGAAAATAATTATTTGTGTATACTTTTCATCATCTAGCACCAGATCATTGTTAACTTCCAATTTGGTTGAAAACACCAAACTCTTCCTAACCTTGTTATAATCAATCATGACTCTGATGATGCAGTTTGAATAAACAAGTCTGTTATGACTGTCATAGCTTTTGAAAGGAAGATAAAAACAGAGAGTCGGGGATACCACTGCATATGGTCAGGAGATCATCAAAGCAAATACTAACTAGAAATGAGAAGAACAGCCCACAGCATTGTGCTTGAACCATCTGCTTACAAACTGGTACTCCCCAGCTTGCAAGCTTGTTGTTTATTAATTTAAAAGATGCCTATGTATTTTCACATCATTTTGAATTGCTTAAAATAGCATTAATATAAGAAAGTATTTTAAATAATTGTGTGTAGACTCGTCACAAACTAAATAGGTTTCAGGAGGATGGACCTGAATTGTTTCCAAGGAATGTCCTGTTTTCCCCAGCACCTATCAAAATGTCACTTACATACTTAGCAACAGCAAATGCCTACCAGGTGTATTAAACCCTACAAACTCTCTTCTATGCTGCCAAGGGATGTTTAAGGTTATACAATGGCCATTAATACTATATGATGTTCCCTTCATTCATCTCCTAGCCATAAGCATGTGAGCAAACCATTGTCCAGGCTCTCCATAAAGCACAGTTGCACGTGGATCCCTCTCTGGTCGTTTGTGACTTCCCAAATTTCCCTATCCGCATAGTCTATATCAGGGGTTCTCAAACTATGTGGGCCACATGTTTCAATGTGAATTGTATTTGTTCCCATTTTGCTTTTTACTTCAAAATAAAATATGTGCAGTGTGCATTGGAATTTGTTCATAGTTTTTTTGTTTTTTTTTAACTATAGTCCAGCCCTCCAACAGTCTGAGGGACAGTGAATTGGCCCCCTGTTTAAAAAGTTTGAGGATACTGTTGAGTCCCATGATATACTGTGACTTTATTCAATCACGTAAAGACTTTATTTTTCACAGACAAGCTAAAATATGGGACCGTAGTGGGATTTATATTTTCAGAAGCTGCTCAAATCTGAGAATGTCCTCAGGTAACTTTATCATGTCAATGATAATTTGGCTAGGTAGAGCAAAATTTTTGAGACATATAATATTCCTTTCAAAATTCACAAATGGCTTCATTGCTTTCCTGACAGTGATGCTGTAGAGAAGTCTGGTGTCACTGTGAATTTATTTTTCTGTGAGATAAAAAAAAGTACTTAGTCCTTCACCGTGAAGGTCATGGTTTCCACACACCATGTTGGAGCATGTGCTGATGCTTTAGGTGAAGCAGCAGACTCAAGTTACAGTTTTAAAAAAGTCATGGCATTCTGATGTTTTGGTAAATAGAACATGTTGTATCACCTTTGAAGAATCACTAGGCAAACTGGCATATCAAAAATCTGAAACACCCTGTAGGCAAGAAGTGTGTGGAATTCTTCTTCATGCAAACTTCCCAAGCTCATTTGAATATTCAAGTACTTGTATTGCAATCACTGCTAGCCACATCCATGTGCAAACTAAAATTTTAGGAATTTTGTAAATTCAATATCAATACCTTTTTTCTGGTAACTGGTAAGAGTTTTCAATATATATATACACTGTCATGTTATTTTTCAGTCTGGAAAATTTTGCTACATTAAGTTATTGTTCTATTTCTCTTCTTCCTAACTCATTGGGAACTTTTGATATATGTTTTCTCTCCTTTATTTCAAACATCATTGTATCTTCATATATTTTTGTAACCTTGTGAAAAAGCCTATCCTCCAAATCATCTGATTCACTCAAACGTCCTGGTTTTAGACAATAAAAACCAACTTTTCCTGAATTAAGCAGAAAGAACATTTGTAGAATGCTAGAGGAGTGAGCAGGCTTTGGAACTAGACTGCAAGAGGTGGCAAGAGAGATGGTGGTCAAGGCACAGGCAAGAATGGCATCAGGAACTGTCTTCCCTGGACACTACATGGGCGTCACTGTTACTAGACACTCACTGTGTCACTGTTGCCAACACTCCTGGACCCTGGTCCTTTGGGGGTCTCTTCTCTAGAATGCTTGCTGCCTCTCTTCTGAATTCTGAATCTACTGGAAATTGCTCTAAATTTCCCTGACTTTTATGTGCAGCAGTGTCTCAAGATTCTAACCCTTGTGCTGTGCTAGTTGCTTAGCCAACCTTAGGCCACGTAGATGTAATGCTTTGCCTCCTGTTCATTTTGAGATGTTATCATATTTAAAGGATGCTTTTTGGTAAGACACCAAGTGCACACACACAAATATCCACTATATCTAGAATTTGCTTTTTGAATTATCCATTTTTTTACGTTTAATGTGCATTGCTTATAGTTATGTCGATGCATATTTTATTTTATAACACTCTTTATGCTGTCTAGCTTGTTTATTTTAAATTTTCACTTGCCTCCCAATTAACATTTACCTCACACTGTTATTCTATCTTATCTCATTTTATATAATCCATGCACCATAAATTTGGCTAAGATAATAGCAGATGCTGCTTGAAGTTTACTTATCTTCTCTATAGTGAATCTGTTGAAAAATATGTCCTTCTGCCTTTGTTATGTTTTGTTTCTTTGACATAATAGATTTCCTTGGCTTTAATATTATTTTTGCCTCCCGCTCTTTCCATGTAAAATAAGACAACTGTTAAGTTTTAATATTTATTCTTAAAACAAAGTAAAGGTAATTGTCTTTGACATATCACAACCATGTTTAGATGTATTCTGTATAGTTTGTAGATGGAGGGTTGATGTGGTACCTTGGACATGTCAAGGGTAGGGTCACCAGGAATTCTGTAGAGGAATTTCATGAGCTGCAAGACAACGAATCTCATGAGGCTGATCTGCTCTGTTGGTACCGACACCTTCCATGTCAGGGAATGGCATTTGGTTTTTGGGAAGACACTCCTGTCATGTGTTCATCCCTGGAATCAGCTCTGTTGGTGGATTCCTCTCCATGCTATTGCCTGCCTTCCTAGATTATTTTTATGAATTGTTCTAACCCTATTCCTAACATTTCCAAATGACATTCAGGCAAGGACATCTCATTTTTTTGTCCTTTAAAGCCATAGCTGATGCTTTCCTCTAAGTGTGGCCACCACTCCTTGGACATTCAAGTACCATCTCATCAAATCTGAGTGACATTGGTCCAAGTGCTGCTGCCTGTTCATCACGGGAGCACATTTTGACTATGGGAAAATGCTCACAGGGTCATCAGTACCGCTATATAAGTGTGGCTCTTCTGTCTTCTGGATTCTCCAGAAGTCTCCTCTTCTTCTCTCCATCCCAAACTTTAGAGAACTCATGGACTCTGGAAGTTTTGGGGTTACTTCCTATGCTGTTAAGTATGGTATGTTTTCATAGAAAGTAAGTGTGAGTCCTGTCCTGCCTCAGTTATGGAGGTAGAGAACAGGGAGGTTTGTGGATGTTGCAGGTGTGAAAGGAAAGGGGCTTATATGTTTCTACTCAAGCTTTCCCCAAGTCTGAATTTGTTCCCTGATTTTATCTGTTTTTTTATATTTTTAAAAATTTGTATTGATTCAGCTTTTATAGTCATGAAGAAAAGTACTTTTAGTGATGTACTTCATTGTAATCAAAATAAGCTGTTGGGTTAACTTACACCCACTCTACAGCTCATTGTGATTTTTGAAACAATCTAGATCCCTGTGCTTTCCTTGGTAGGCTTTCTGGACATGCTTCTGCCTACTTAATGACAGGATTAAACATGAGCGACAAAGACAAAGTCAGGCCATGTCACCAGAGCCCTCCTTCTAAACAAGTTCACATGTATCACTATAACCACCTATCTTATTTGCACTTTTTGAGTGATTTATGAAGTGATAAATTTGGGTTATTAACAACTTAGGTTAGAGTATGATAGGATTTTCTAAAAATCACCCTAATGTAAATTAAATCATCACATCACAGAGAAAAATATTAATAATTTTCTGACTTTTTTTCTGGGCCTGATTTTATTAGTGTCTATTTAACAATTTCACCGTTAATTTGTTCTAGAGCTATATTTTTTTCTAGATTATGTCCTAAGTGCTGTTAATTATCTGTCTGTTACTATTATTTCTTAATAGATCGGACCTATAATGAAATCATTTAAACCTTATTTAAAGTAACTTGGTGCAACAACAATCAAAAAAATCCCACACACATACACACAAAAACATGGTCTTATATTGGAACTGCTGCAGTGGTATCTAGTCTACATAAATGCTAGAGGTTGGTTGATTTTGAATTACACAATTAGTTTAAAATTACAGAATTACTTTAAAGGAATAAACATGTTTTTCTCTGTTCTAGAACAATAATAATGATGAGAAAGCAAATTCGATAGTTGCTTTTGCTGCAAATGGGGTATTCTCCAATGATTCAATATTTTGGCTTAATCACTCTTCATATAATAGTATACTAAGAAATCAGCTCAGCATCTTTTGACATTTAGCGAAGTGCCATAGATTCTTACTCTAGTAACCTCTTAGCCCTGAGAACCAAAGCATCGTTTTTACTTTGGCAAAAGTCGTCTCCCATGAATAATAGAATCCAGAATTAATCTTTAAAAATAATTAATCCTCAATCATATTTGGAAGAATATAAAGAAAATGATAACTGAGGAAGAATGTAAAGAAATATCATGACTTGTGGAAGGCAGTTTAAGAAATGTTCCATTTTTAAGACCTCAAGGAAAGACAGGTGTATTCACTACTGGCATGGCTGACTATTAGTATTAATCTTTATGTTGGCTTAGGGTAAATTAAGATGAGTGTCATTATAAACCTCTGCAAGTTTTCCTACACTCTGTGGAGTGTTTTCTATTATATTTTTAGTGAAAAAGAGCTTGGAACACAACATGAAAGGGAAAGACCCCAGAGCTACCATAGTAGGCAGCTTCCTCATCAGGCAGCCCGAATGCACCCATGCTTACCAGCGCATTTCTGCAAGGTGCCACACTTATGTGTGGTGTCCTAAATGACACAAAAAAGTCAAATTTATCCCACCTTCTCATTCTAGTTGAAAATTTAAAGTGTTAGCATATTTGGGGAAATATATTTGCTCTTCTACATTACCTGATCTTTTCAGACAAGGATAGGTAGGAGCAGATATTTACTACCCTCCAAAATAAACGGATCTAGGGTAAGGGTACACATAAGAACTTAAGAATATGGATAAAATGCCTCTAATATCAAATGTGGGACATGATGTTAAATTATAGAGAAAAATATTCACCAAAGTAATTGCTAAAGTATTAACGATTGAAAAATCAAGGTTGGGAATATCTTGAGATGTCCATAATTATAAAATTGGATGTACTGATGGACATATTAAACGGTGGGTTCAATGTGAAGAAGGGGAAGAAAACCAGGAAATTGGGGGAGTGGACTTCTGATGTAGAGTTGGAGAAGATGTGGACAGAAAGATATAAGCAGCAAAATAATCATCTGAAAGAGAAGAGATGATGCCTACCCTAAGTGTTTTCCCTCATTCCCACCATAAGTCTGCGACTTACGCCAGCCTATCTTCAGAAAAGAGTGGTTTACTCATACTGTACTATTTCATACATGTAAACATAGATGTAGTCACATCAACAAATATTTAATTTTTCAAAATCTCATGATTATTACTGATGTTATTGGTAACAGCACAAAAGCATAAACAAACCAAGGACCCATGTTTCCTGAGTGAGAGTGTGCCCTCCACCTGCTTCCCCTCCCTTTCATCCCTTTCCCAGGACCCAGATGACAATAAAGTTAAAAATAAAAAGATAAAATTAAAAACAATAAAAATAGAGCATATGAGCATATACAACCAGTGAACTATTAGTTGGTGATACAAGCTATGTTTACATGTGATAATGAACATAATTATGGCATGTAATTTAAGATTCATCAATGAAAGTTGTTGTGTTTAGAAACTAAACTACAGTAGAACCTGCATAGTTGACCACTTCTCTATGTTGACCTAATTTCATAGACCAGACATGCACCCCATGTATATATCAGTACAGCAGGCCTAGTTCCTTATGTTGACTACCTCTGTATGTAGACCAGTTTGTTACAGTCCCTTGGATGGTCGATTCACTGAGTTTCTAGTGATATTTTTTGGTTTGTTTCAAGGTACTTATCCAATTATACTAATGAATAAAATATATAATAGTAATTAAACAATGTGAAAAATGTTAATATGGGTTTCATTAAAACATAGTAGTTAAAGTAACTGTAGTTGTTCCATAAAATTCCCCAAATTCCAGGATTTTAACATAATAGAACTCTCTTGCAACTTTAAACTATTAGACTATTTTCATCAACAAATAATATTATTTATAGTGACAATAGCAATCATTACTGTTACATATTCGGAGCCCAGCATAGCATAAGTGGTTTATACATTTATCTTCAGTCTCATTAAGTCATGCTGATATATATTTTCTTTACAATTATGGAAACTGAGAGTTGGAAAACTTAAGTATCCATCCAAGATCGTACTCCAAATAAGTAGTAAAGCCTATATTCTAATCTATATCTGTGTGACTCCAAGTTCAATTCCTTCTTCATCTGCATAGCTGCTTCAATTGTCATCTATTCATGCAAACACCAGTGTCTTCATTACAAAATGAGGAAATTTAAGGTGACATTGGAGGGAATTCAAGGTGACATTGTCCAAGGCTTCATTCATGATGCTTTTAGCAAGACAACAACTGGCCTTCATTTGGACCAGAGTTTGGAGCTGTTTCACACCACTTTAACTTGCTACTGTGGGGAAGCCTGCACCTGATTAGCCATCTTAATCCCTTGCTTAACAATAGCCATTAGTTGAAGGTAGTCACTTTTATAGGTGTCGATGATCCAATGGAATGATTTGTCCATTGCTGTGTATAATTATAGTACAATTGGTTCAGTCAGGGAGTGTCCAACTGCTCAGACATTTTTTATTATCAGTCTTTATTTGAGCTTTAATTAAATATTAGTTTATTCAGTATCTCCTGCTATGTTTAATACTCATGCATCACTTCAAGTGTCTATACATACTGTGGAAACTCAATCAATGGTGCTGAGGAACTTCCTGCATGGCAAAAAAAGACATATTGTTGAGGCATATGAGATGGAAGCAAAGCCAGTCATGGGATAGGTAAAAATTAAATGAATTGATGTTTCATTTGTTAATATAGTGACACAGCCGAGCCTCAGATAAGAGACAGCGATTCAAAGCTATGTAATCTCAGAAACAGCTGCATAATCTCAACTACTGTCCCCACTGGGTTATTTTCCTTGTCATTAGGAAGATTGGCTAGGAATTTTCCCAGATGTGCTAGCAGTGGACATAGCAGGCATCCTTGGAGAATAGCTACATAGAGACCCTGGGCTTATGTCCTATCAGCCATTGCAAAATAGCACTTCTTCTCCTAAACAGGTGGCTCTATACGAGCATGCTGTTTTCATTAATAACACCAAATAGTTTATTTCTAGGGAAAGAAGTTAAGGTGTGTCTTCAAGTGAGGGAGCTCTGCACACACCATCTTCATTCTATAGATAAGAATATAAATACCCAAATACAAATAAATTATAAATAAAACACATGAAGGTAGTTAGATTACATGCACTTCACACTCACAAAGGCACAGAGCATTACCATTATACTTGAGAAGTCTAAATGGCAATGAATATTTAAGAAGGAACTTACTATACCAATGGGTGAAATAGATAAAGAGCCTAAGATTCATCACCAGAATTATTCTTGACTAAATATAACACACATAAAATGGATTAGAACACAAGATCATCTCTTATTAGTGCCTCTGATTTCTTTCATTATGATGGATAAAGGGATTACTCTGCTCTTTCATTTTCTATACCTGAAATCTCCCTTGTACTATTTCCTATCTAAAGACAACTATGAGTACTTTGCCCATAAACATACAGCTCATCTGCCTTTTCTTTTAGGTCAGTTATCAACTTTATTTAGTTACAGATTTTCATGAACTGAGCAGTTAGGATAGGGAGATGGAAAGAAACTGTGGAATTCTTTCTGAGGTGAAGTGAAGGATCTTTGCAAAATTAGAGGATCCAAAGCCTTAACCTTGTATCTTTCTGTGCCCTTTTCTTGTAAAGATGGAGGCCATCCATCTGAGACTCTGCTCCAGTTTTGAGTCCTGTCCCCAAACCTCTGTCTAGTTGAGTGAGCTCTGATAACTTAATTCTCAGAGTCCTGACACTGGCAGCCTTCATGGTGTTTTTGTCTAATATGCACAGACAGTCACGTTCTCATGTTCTAAGGAGGTAGAACATACTCAGGACTTAGACAAGCACCTCATATGCTGCAGAAAGCTCCCTGGCCCACCTAGTACTGTCAGTTGCCACAGCTTCTAGATATGTTCTACCGGAAAGAAGGTCAGGCCCCCACCCAACTGGACGGCTTTTATAAACTTCTGAGAAATTGATCCATAATTGAAAAGCTGTGGACATCACAGTTAACTACAGATGTATCCTAATGATACAGTCCTGCTCCTGTCCACTGTGTGCTCAAGCTTCCCAACAGAAGGGACTGTGGCTAAGTTGAATATATGGGGAGATAATATTTTTCAAGTTGGTGGGATTCTCCAAAAGTCTGTCTTTACCACTCTACTCTATTTTGGTAAAAGACAACTCTATTCCACCAGTTGTACAAGTCAAGAACCCTCGACCAAGATGCAAACCATCAGCAAATCTTACCAGCTTTAGCTTAAAATGTGTGCTTCACCTTCCAACTCTTGACAGTCTTCTGTGATACCATCACGGTTCAAACCTCTGTGTCCCACACCTGGTTTGTTGGGAATAGCAGGCAAGTACATCTCTCTGTCTCCAGCTGTGCCCTCCTGCATCTACTCTCAACAAAGGTTCCCACACCACTCTTTTATTTTATTTTATTTATTTATTTTTTTGGCCGGGGCTAGGTTTGAACCTGCCACCTCCGGCATATAGAGCTGGTGCCCTACTCCTTTGAGCCACAGGTGCTGCATATTATGTGATTCATTTGCTTCAAAACCTCTAAGACATTTGATCTTATTTAGAGTAAACATGAGGACTCTACCCAGGTCTGAAAGACCTTAAAATGTCTAGCTCCTACCTCACTTTTCCACTTTCCTCCTGGGGTCCTCAATCCTCCCCATTTTTCTCAGTCTGGCTGCCTGTACCAGATCCTTCCCCACGTTGGGGATTTTGCATATTTTGTTCTCTTCATTGGAAACTCTCCCACCGAGGTAGCTTCTTGGATGACTTTTTCTATTTTATTGAATTTCTTTATTGTGGTAAAAATACACACAAAAGAAATTTCACCATCCATCTTCACCATTTGGAAGTGGACCATTAAGGGGCCATAAGTAGATTCATGATGTTATGCAGCTGTCATGACTGTCCATTTAGAAATTGTTAACATCCCAAGCAGAAACTCTGTACCCATTAAACAATATCTTCTACTCTCTCCTCCTAAGGATCTGTCTCTTTGACTTTACCTCTCCGAGGTGTGTATGTGGGTCATTACAAAATTGGACATCCACATGTAAAAGACTGAAACTGGACCCTCACCTTCCTCCACTCACAAAAATTGATTCAAGTTGGATAAAGGACTTAAATTTAAGGCATGGCACAATAAAAATCCTGAAAGAAAGCATAGGAAAAACACTGGAAGATATCGGCCTGGGGAAAGACTTCATGAAGAAGACTGCCATGGCAATTGCAACAACAACAAAAATAAACAAATGGGACTTAATTAAACTCAAAAGCTTC
>CAUYRH010046446.1:0-21389 GCA_963574655.1 Perodicticus potto
TGCTGTTAGGGAAAAGGGGCGAAGACTCGATCTAACTGCTTCCTGCTGGATCGGGCAATGATAGAAGGGGGCAGTTAGGGTTTCTCCGGAGGGAGAGTGATACAGGGGTTCATGGACTGGAACCATCTTTATTGCGTGTGGCTTGATGACCTTTCAGCTTACAGATCTTTCATTGGCATTTCTGCTATACAGACCCTTGGCAATCATTCTGACAGTATGTTTAAGTTTTCCAGATGTTTTACTTGTCATTCTACCAAAGCAAGAAGACTATGTTTAAAATGTAAAATGTGACAGCAATTGATTGGTTTACTAGTAACTCTAACAAAAAAAGTGGATTAAATATTTAATATCATTTAATATTTTCATCAAAAGACCTCTCAACAGATCCATGCATAAAGAAGTCATCATATTCATGCTGGATGGATAAACAAAACTCATTTTTTGAAGGAAACACTCTGGGGTTTGTGTATGTGTGTGAGAGAGAGCAAATAGTTTGGGCAAAATATAGGTAGTGTAGGGGAGAAAGGAAATTATGTGATATTGTCAAAATAGGAAAGGTGTTTTACAACAAGTGTCATATAGGCCCTTTCTTTTGTAAGATTCTCTCCAGTGTATACAATGTATAATGGTTGATAAGCCAACATAAAGTTGTAAAATATCTTCCAAATCTATGTCAAAGGAGCTTTCAAACTATAACTTTGTTATATTTTTGAGGAATCAGATTTATTTTAGAAGCAAAGATACTATTCCTATCAATTGTTAGCTCTTCGGAGGTAGATGGAAATAGAATCATGACTTTTTTTCTGACTAAAACTCTTGAAAATATGTATTTTCATTTTTACTTATTACCAGTACTGTTCAAACTCATTAAACTTCCTCTCAAATGTATAACACACACACACAAATTCGTATATGTAAAGAGAAACATTTACACCTCCTAGTGATACCATGATACTTTCAGACAACCAATTATAATAATCAAATTTTGTGAAAGTCATTGAAAATCCTTTTCTGGGACCCAGTTACCACATGAATTGGTCATCTGTATCATGGTCATTTTCATTACTATCTGAATTCCATTTTATTTAAACTGTCTGCAGAGTCAGGAAATGAGTGGTTTGTCCCTACGAGGCTTTCCATCTTAGAACATCTTTTCTTCTCAGAACAGAAGAAAAATTACTTTCCAGAAAGTCAGCCATAGCTGTATTCTCATGTCAAGTGTTACTACTGTAATTGTGAATGGAAAATTTGTTCCTTTGTTTTCTTTCTTTTGGTAATATAGCATAGTTACATGAAGAATAGATTTTCATTGGTCCAATCAGTTGCCATCTCACTAAACTAGATACTGTGAGTCTCAGTGTTTTCTGCCTACCTAAGTTCCTTTCAAAATGAGTGTTGTAAGTCCATAAATCATTTTCCATCTCCAGAATTTTTGCTAACATATTGGTTTTATAACTACTTAAATACGAGTTTTTAATCAATAATTTCTTTTCCTGGTGCCCTTAATGACAACAAGGATTAAACTGCAAGTGCAGAATCTTCAAGCTTCCTCAAAGATTAGATAATTTTGTCAATTACCACGGTACATTTTTACGCACACATTCACTATTACTCTGAAGTGCTCTGTAGGCAGGGATAGAACTGGTCTTATTTTCGGATTCCTAGTCCTGGTAGACAGGCATTAAAAATTTACTGAGAAGAGTGAAGCAGAAGAAAGAAAAAAGAAAGAAGGAAATAGATTTTCTCCCTCTTTGAAGTTAATAAAAGCTTAAAAATCACAACTGGTGGATGATTATTTAGTGGCTGCTGGATTTTATAGACTTCGTGTTTGTTGCTTACTTATTTTCTCCATCTGTGTTTGGTCAGTCTTCAGATTACCAAGTGGACAGACACGGCAGGTACGGACTGTGGCTCTGCTGGAACATTGGGTTCACCTGTCTTCACAACAGACCAAAAACGCCACGAGTAAAATGACCTGAACAAGGAGCTATGTTAGGCCACTTCTGTTAATTTTACAAATTTAAAATCTATCCAGGTTTAAAAAACTTGAAATGACCTACAATCTTTCTTTTAAATTAAATAATTCCTTGGTTTGATGTATTACAGATTATGTATTCTCAATCATACAGAATTTATCACATGAAAACAAGCCTATGTTGTATGCAGGTAAACACCTACCTCCACTGCACACAGAGCACATTCCTTTCTTTTATACATTTGTGAAGGGGACAGATGAGCCCATGATTCGATATTGTAATGTTCCTTAATTCAGAAGCACCTGTTGACACATTTCATAGCTATGCACTTTTGGTAAGAACAAGAACAAGAGAATGTGGCTTTTCTTTCTGAAATAAAACCTTACCAGTGCTGGAAGCAAATGTCATATGAATGGGAGGGAGGTTATAGAGGAATCAAAATCAGAGGATTAAATAAAAGACTTTGGTACATAAATGCTGGCTCTGTTTCTCTAAAGACTGCTTTTCTAAGGGATTACCAAAACAAGGAAGTAAAGAGGTTGGTAAAAATGTTTGTGCCTTTTCCCAAGTCCAAAATAAATTGTATAACATATGGGATAGGAATTAGAAACTAAAACAAAACCACCACCTGCATTTGGTCCCCAAAGACCCAAGGAGATTAGGACATTGATGAAAAATATCTAGATTTCTTGGCTGACAGAAAGATTCCCAGCTGTGTGTAGGAAAAAACAGTACCATACAGAAGAACAGGTAAACTTAAGAGTTTCTGGGTTCAGTGCCTGTGGCGCAACGGGCTAAGGCGTCAGTCACGTACACCTGATCTGGCGGGTTCGAATCCAGCCTGGGCCCGCCAAACAACAATGATGGCTGCAACCAAAAAATGGCCGAGCGTTGTGGCGGGCACCTGTAGTCCCAACTACCTGGGAGTTGGAGGCAAGAGACTTGCTTGAGCCCAGGAATTAGAGGTTGCTGTGAGCTGTGATGCCATGGCACTCTATCCAGGGTGACAGCTTGAGGCTCTGTCTCAAAAAAAAAAAAAAAGTTCCCTTGGTACCAACATAGAAAGGTGATGCCCATCAGGGGGTTTTTATACTCTAGACACATCCCAAAATGAGATGAGTCAGTGATTGACTGAGTTTCCCTACAAAGAGAACCCCAAGTAGATTTCCCGGAGTCATTTTCTTCTGTAGGCTTCTTAAATGACCGCGTTAGTGTGACTTCCCTACAGAAAGCTCAGTCAAAGGTTGCACAAGTTGTTTGTGCTTCACCTTCCCTAAATGACTTGCAAATTTATTCAAACATTACATGAGGAGATGCTTTATTTGTGGAAATAACTGTCTGCAGCGTCCTGCACTAAAGGGTGAGGTACATCAAGCAGAAACATGGACAGAAATACATTAGTTTCAAAACCCATAAATCCTTATTTGAATCTGCCAACCTGAAAGCCACTGAGAGTCTGAATGAACCATTTTCCCTAAATGCTACATCTGATTAAGCCATACCATTAAATGACAGCTGAACTTTAACATTAATATGATATTATTTAAATAACCACATGATATTTTTTTTTTACACTAAAAATGATGAATGATTTCTGGACAGCTCAATTGACATAAAGCAGGGGGACTCTTTAATGAGATTTGATGAAATGGAGACATATGCAGAATATTCGTTACAGCTCGTTTCAGGAGCCCTCCCTGGGAAGCAAGAGGTTTTCTCCCCCCTTTCTTTGTTATTATCTATAAGCACTGAAGCATTTCTTTTAATCACCACTTCTGTGTGAGTTTTGAGTTTTTCTTAGGTCATCTACTTATTATGCTTAATCAGAGAATTTGTTGGTTTATGGTTCTGAGTTGGGTTTGTGTGTCCAGGAAAAGGAGAGGCAATGGTGCCTTTCAGAGGCAATGGTAGCCAGTGAGGCCGGAAGTGTCCCAAAAGCCTTTCGGCTCGCCACTGGTCAGGGCGATAGGAAAAGCACATTGGCCTTGAAGACTAAACAACCATACATGTAATTGGTTTTCATACAATAAACCTTTCACAGAGCAAACATATTTTTAGCAAATTGTTGTACACAGATACATGATCAGAGAAGATGTTAGATATTTTTAAATAGTTGTCACTATAGTATCAACTTTAAAGCAGATTTCCTTCTTTAAATTCAGCTACGGCCATTCTCAAAATTCCTCGTACCCTTTGTATCTACAGTTCCAAACTGGCGGTCGTGCTGGATGACAGTCTTATTTGGTAGATTCTGAATGAAAACTAATTGCACGCTGAATACATGTAGAAGGATTGTTACCTACACTTGTTCAGTTCTCTCTCATACCTGTATGTTTTCCATCAAAGTTTAAACATAAAAAAACTAAACATTTGTTTGCTAGCACATATGAATTCAGATTATTCAAATAATCTTGCATTTTATAAATCATCTTTAAGTGTATACATAAAATAAATGTTTCCCCAAACAGCATCCCTTGAAGAAATGAAGACGAGGTGACAGAGAGCAGGGCTAACAGCAAGTGTACTCCTGATAACAGCCAGGCTGTGTTCTCTATAAGGAGGGGCTCCCCAAACAGAAGATAAATCAGACTGCTCCTGCTATGGGGCCTTCCCCAGGCTATAAAAAAAAACTTCATGTTTAACCCCAATTTTTCCCATAGCTTGAGGTTACCCCCCTAGGTAAGCCTTCTCTCTAATCTGTATTAGTATCGTCCCTTCCAAACAAGAGTTAATATCAGTACTCTTTTATTTCAAAAGGGTCTTGATACAGGTACTAAGAGCAGAGGCTAGAGAGCTTGTAAAATGCACCATCGTGACTGGTTGAAACAGTTTTTAAAAAGAGAAAGAGAGGAAGATAGGTCCCTACCTTGCTCTTACCTTCGCAACATCCCCGTCAGAATCCTGGAGCTTTTCCCCAAGTTGGCATCTGTTTCCCGAAGCTGGAAAGGGAACAGCAACATTAAAACAGAACAAAACGATGTGCAATTAGATTTCTTCTAAGGTGAATGGCAAGCAATAATTTACTTCATGATAGAAAATTCAAACAATGAAAATGCTTAATGCAAAAATACATTCATTCCCGATATCTACACAAACTACAAAAACCCTTAGATTCTGAAAATGACATGTGACAGGTAATCCCAGGAGCTTTAGAGTGGATACGTGAACTGGATATAAAAGCAAGTGCCTCACAGGCTGACGACAATTACTGTATATCCGATAATTCATCTCCAGTTTAGGAATGTTCACAGTCTTAAAAATATAAACATAACCAAAATGAATTGGTTGCATCTGTCATTGTTGTTTGGTGGGTCCGGGCTGGATTCGAACCCGTCAGCTCAGGTGTATGTGGCTGGCGCCTTAGCCCGTTAAGCCACAGGCACCGAGCCCCAAAATGAATTGAGGAAGGATAAGACCTCAATATTTTTACAGCTTTCCTTCTGAAAGACTGCCATTGACTTTCTTCTCAGCTACAGAGTTGGATAAAGTATCCAACTGGGGGCATTCCAGGATAGAAGAAAGATTCCCAGGATGGAAATCAGCTTCTTTTTTCTCCATCTCACTCTCCTTCTGTTTATTCACACGGACTTTACGCCCTCTTCTCACCCAGTCATGTTTATGCTTACGCACTTCTAGAATATGTGATTGTTATTATGTGTGTCCCAATGCCTTTTACTCGAAAGACTTTAAATGAAGTCTTCTCATTCACTGGATATGTGAAAAAAACTATATCACTTATGCTTACTCTTTCACGTGCTCGCTGTATCTTTTCTCTGTCGTGACTGAGGTTTTCCAACATCTCCTGACCAATTTGCTCTATGAAAAAGAAAATTGGAGTAAGGAAAGATGATATGGGGTACATGTGAGAATAAATTTCAAAAGCATCAAAGTGACTTGAAATGTTAAAGCAGTCTTTATATATATATGCATATATATACATTACATACATATTTCAATTCATGTACTTGAAAAATATGAATGGGATTTGATAAATTTATCTTAAATGTGATTAGACATTTGACCCATGGAACATAACCAACATGCAATAGTTATTGAGAGGTGATGTGATTTTCCCAGGCTATTCCTGCAAATTATCAGCAAAGATAGGCGAATCCAGGACCAATGGTCCATTATTTTATCATCATGGAATTTTGTCTTTGGTTTTTACAGGTTATAAGGAATGTTAATGATTCCGTTCTATTTCCTCCATTCAATATGGTACCATTTTGCATATGTCTGTTAGTCCCCATATAGGACAATTTTGATTTTAATATATTCACTCTGCATAAGTAATCCTATTTTCACCTACTACAGCTTGTTGGTAGTAGAGCTATCTCTAGGCTCCTGCACTCTTAGGGTTAAGGGCTCTTTTAATGCGTCATCAGCTTCTGTAGATACTTGAATAAGTCACGGTGAGGTACACTCATTAATATGTAGTTGAGGATGGCTCATGAGGGAGACAGTGTTTTCATCTGAGAGCTTCCAAACTTTTATACTGCTATAAGCATCTTAGAACATTCATTAAAAAGCTAAGTTCCAATGAGGTTTTCCACTGCTATGATCATCTCATTTGGCTGGCATTAAGAGTCTCTCCTCTGACTGCAGACCTTCTTATGAAACAGTAAGTATGTCTAGACCTCATAAATATCCAGTTGCCTTGAAGAATTTTTTTCCGAATCATTCTCCATTACCTGAAGGTGTCTTGTTCTACGTTAGTAGAATGTTAATCTCTCTCTCTTAAATCTTGGCAACTTGTCAGACTTCCATATCCTCTATCTTTTTATTTTTTCCTCTTATATTGCCTCTTTGCCCACAATGACAATCTCTCTGGCTTATAAACTTGTAGAAACATCGAAGAAGCATCTAGTATAGTAACAGCAAATAATTTAAGGAAGTCATGAGGAAATCACTATAGTAGTTACTTGCCTTGTGTATGTACACTTACAAATTTTCTAGGACATTCTAAAAACTGTAGAGCAGCCCTTTGGCCACACTGAGAGTTTTGGCTATAAATTCATACTGCTTGAGAAAAAATCCCAGTGCAGACCCTTATTAGTTATATGGTCTCATGTAAGAAGAGTTAGGTAACTTCATTGTGCCTCAGGCTATGAAATGGGAAGAATAATAATAGTACTATAACATGGGGCTCTTGCAGGGTTCAGTGAGACAATCCAGTTAAAATATTTAGCACAACGACTGGCTCAGAACAATAATAATAAGCATTTATTTAATGACGATGATTGATATGAAAATAATCAATGGACTATTATAACTATGACACTCTTCTATCCTAATTCTGTCCTAACTCACTTGAGCTAGAATTTTATTCATAGGATATAATTTCAGTCTTATCTTTCTCACAAATTAATGTTATAATCAAATGAGATAACCTAAGTAAAAATGTTGTGGAAGCTACACGGTAGCATACAAATGCATGTCATTGTATAATACGTAAGATTCAATGGGAGAAGATGATTGCATGCTACAAATCTGAAAAAGGGCTAATAACCAGAATCTACAAAGCAAATCAACAAGAAAAGATCCATCAACCCCATTAATAACTGGGCAAGAAACATGAACAGAAACTTTTCTCATGAGGACAGATGAATGGCTAACAAACATACATGAAAAATGCTCATGATCCCTAATCATCAGAGAAATGATAATCAAAACTACTTTGAGATATTACCTAACCCCGTGAGGTCCCAAAGCAACAGACGCTGGCGTGGGTGTGGAGAAAAAGGGAAACTCATGCACTGTTGGTGGGACTACAAATTAGTCCAGCTTCTGTGGAAAGAAATACGGAGACTCCTCAAAGAACTAAAAGCAGACCTACCATTTCGTCCTGCAATCTTATTACTAAGTATTACCCAAAAGAAAAAAAAAGTCATTTTATCGTAAAGACATTTGCACTTGAATGTTTATAGCAGCACAATTCACAACTGTAAGGAAGTGAAAACAATCCAGGTGCTTTTCAATGCATGAATGAATTAACAACCTATAGTTTATGCACACCATGAAATACTATTCAACCAAAAAAAAAAAAAATGGAGATTTTGTTTCTTTTGTAACAACCTGGATGGATCTGCAGAACATTCCCCTAAGACAGTGGTTCTGAACCTTCCCAATGCTGCGACTCTTTAATACAGTTCCTGTGGGTCACGAACCACAGGTTGAAAACCGCTGCCCTAAGAGAAGTATCACAAGAATGGAAAAACAAGCACCACATACACTTAGTACTTAATTAGAAAAGTAGATTAACAAATACATGCTCTCAGGAGAGAAAACTCAATTAAATTTAAGTAACGGGGATGGGTGGAAGGGGGTGGGTAAATTCCCACCCAAAGAGTACATCGCACCATTTAGGAGGGGGGGAAGGACACAGCTATAACCCCGACTTAACCCTTACAAAAGGAAACTATGTAACCTAATCGTATGTACCTCCATATTAACCTGAAATCTAAAAAAAAAAAAAGATCCAAAGCAGTCAACGAATAATCATTAAGCCCCCACTTTGTGCCCAGTGTAGGTTCCAGGGAGATGGTCCGTAAACAAGAGCAAGTGTTTGCACTCAAGTGACTTCCATGCTAGCGGCGAAGACTAGTTCAAGGCGAATGTTACAGCAAAGATTGCATTTCAAGACACATCAGAAAAAGAACTGTATATTCTTCTCATGACAGAAAATCCAACTAATGAGAAAATATATTTTTGGCACTATACAAACTGAATTTTTCCTCCAGTATAGTACTTTCTCTTAGATTTATTTTAGCTTTTTATTATTAACATCACACAATTTCTCCTTAAGGTAAAATTGGATAAGATATGTGGTTCCCAGTGGAAGTATCATAAAAGTGGAAGATGATATCAATAATGGAGAAGGAGGAAACAACTAAAGTTGAATTTCTCTTTTCTTGTAAAACTATTATAATATTCAATTTTGTCATCTGTTACTGAATTTCTTTAATCAACATAATACAGCAATTTTCATTCATTTTAACTTAAAATCTCTAGTGTCTATGAGCACCACTGATACTGTGATTATTCCAGCGAAATACTATTTTTTATAATAATTTCCCTTATCCAGATTGATGGTATTATAACATGCAATTTCAAATGAATAGGAAATAGGTTATTACTATCGTATCTATGGCCAGCGTAGTGTCTCCAGTAAGTATTTGCAGAGAGACTGAAGAAATAAAATGAAGAAAAGTGAAAAATAAAGTATATGAAAGGCTGTGACCTATTCTTATTTCCAAAGCCCATCAAGAGTGGCACTGGAGAAGTCAACCTCAGAGAGCAGATAACAGATCCACAGCTCTCTCAGGTTCACCAGGGGGAAAACTCTACGTCAAATGGATCTACAGTCTGCTCTTTACGGTGTAAAGAGATAGGGTCTTTCAGAAGTCATAAGCCACTCCCACAATTTCCTTGACTCTTGGAAACAGCTCAGCATCCTAAATACCAACTATACCTACTAAGGGAAGAGATAATTGGCAAAAATGATCTTATCCTGATCTTAATACCTAAATGCCACGCATTTGTTGGAAACAATTCTTCTTCCATTTCTTACTTACTACATACCATTTTAATGCTCTAATAAAAAAAATTGAAAATGTTCACTCTTTTGGAATAAAAAAAAATGAATGCAATGGAAGTTATGTGGGGTTTTTTTGTTTGTTTCAGAGACAAGTTCTCACTATGTTGCCCAGCTGGAGTGCATTGGCACAATCATATCTTACTGCAGCCTTGAATTCAAACTGTTAGGCTTAAGTGAACCACCTACTTTAGCATCATTCAGTGATCCTCCCAAGTAGCTGGGACTATAGATGTCACTACACCTGTCTGATTTTTTTGTAGACATGGGGTCTTGCTATGTTGTCCAGGCTGGTCTCAAACTATCCTGCTCCAGTAATCCTCATGTCTCAGCTTCCCAAAGTGCTGACATTACAGGCACAAGGCATTGTATCCAGCCCTGGTTTTTTCCATCATGGGATCTCCTCCCCTAGTCAAACCCAAACAAAACAAGACAGCTAATTAGAGGAGATTATTTTTAATATAACTATCATTGGCCAGAAAAGTATTAGCTATTTAGGGATTACTTCATTAAAAATTAGTAATACTGTTAGGTTTTTCTTGAATAATTTACTTAAGATGAATGCACTCACCCAAAACACCAGAAAAGGAGGAACACAAACTCATAGGCCTAAACCACTGGTGGTGATACACATGTATAATGAGTCTAGACTTTTCAGTTCTTTAAATTTTCTAAGGGCCTTTAAAATAAGCATAGCCATTCTACCGCTATTGAAATCATTTGAGAAATCATAAATTTTATAAATACTATACTTGTTGATTGTGAGGATCTTGAGTTGGGGAAGCATAAAAGAAAATGAAAGCTGACACTACATGCTAGAATTCTACATGTCAGTATGAGCAGGATAAATGAATTCCTGAAAGGAAACATTCCTTCCTGTGCTACTTCTGTCCTTTCCATGGGGGTTCTGGGAATCATCCTGGAAGGATAGAGCTCAAACACATAAAATGAGTTTTTGTTTTCACAATTACCCAGAATTAATCATATTCCTGACCCATGGCCTTTCTTATAAGGACACACACCTGCAAAAGGGTTTTGGGCTAACATTTCCTTTCCTCTGTAGTCTTTTGGAGGGTGTACATTAACAGACATTGCACACTTCCCTAACTCCATACAAAAATTGAAAAGGAAGCAGGGAACTGCAAATCTAGCAAGACACTTCCTAGCAGACTTCCTAGCAGTACAAATGTGTGACTTTGAGGAGCTTACATCAAGTCTCTCTATTCATATGATAATAATGTCATCTGACCAAGAGTATAAGACCATCATAAGACTAACAAGAATGAACTTCTTTTTTAAATCTGTATTTTGGAGATGAGCAGATTAAAATATTTTCTGTAAGAAGCTGGAACTGACTGCTTACATGTTATAAATTGGGCTAAACAGGAGGGGGCTTCAAATCTAATTCACCAAAAAAAAAAAAAAAAGTCTTGTTTGATAAATTCAAAATATTTTTAAAAACATTATGCTACAAGCAGCATTCTCTTCCAGGAGATACTGATTATTCCTTAGCACACTTATATTTATTTAACTTCCTTTTTACAAACTTTAAGTTTGTTGTGGTTACCAATAAATTATTTTAAAAAATGAAGACAGCTAGTTGAGTCTACTTTAAAGATCTAAGAGAAGGTAATTTTCTGGCCCTTGAAAACTTTATTGGCAATTTTAGTAGCAGGTGAAAGACATTTACAATTTGTTTGCATATGGGAACTTCTGTGAAGTGAAGGCGTTCATAGCAATACTGCAAAAGATCTACTTCGAAGAATGTGCTTTCATACTTGTATTGCAGAACGCCACCAAACAGATGGAAAATATGAAGTGACATTTCCTAATAATTTGGAGTACTCAATTTTGGACATGGCTTGGGAACTTCTAGCTACTGAATGTCATAAAGGTAGAAAATTTGTTGCTTCAGAAAGCATAGGAAGTCACACACAGCTTTCCCAAGAGAGATCTGATTTTGGGGTGGTTGGGTCACTCTTTGGTGTGAAGCACAGCATCTTGAGCACTGACTCTACTGTCAGGCTCTGACTTTCTAGGTTATCCTCAGTATTATGTTACTTAGGCAGGAAGAGTCTTAATTCCTGACACCTGGAAAGGTGGGTCCATGGAAAAGATAGTTCTTTCACCATCTTTCATTATTTGACGATTGAAAACATGCGAGGAACTTCTGCTTCTGGTTATGATGTAGAAAGATGTAAATGACCACACCATGGAAACACGAAAAACCCAGACAAAATAATTACCAAATGTTTTGGGGGAAAGTTCAGAAGATTCAAAGAAGCTCTGATGAATTCTAAAGACAAACAAGCCCTTCACATATGAACAAAGAGTTGTGGCAACTTTCATACCCAGGGCGAGAGTGCCTGGTCTGTGCACACGTATGAACCTGCCAGAGAATTTACAGGGATGTCAGCAGTTGGCCAAACGTTACATGACAGTGTAGGCTTCCAAGACAGACAGAAATTTAGATGAGCTCCAAACACAGAAACAAATTGCTTGGTCTTGGTCTGATAATTTCCCCACAATCTTCAAATTTGCCAAGGAAGAAGCAAAAGAGAAGGAGCTTATTATTAAAGAGAAACCACATATTCCCACACATTCCCGTGGTGATTATATTCTTACACAGCATCACGGCTGAACCTAAATATGAACCAAAAAATATCTGCAATGGTAGATCGACCCACTCCCTGATCCAATACTGATAAGATTTTAAAGCAGCATAAACACAGACTAGAATCCACCATAAACGAATCCAATCTATTAGAGATTCAACTTAACAACTGAGAAACCAATCATTCCATTAGCTAACTATAAGATAATATTTCTGGAGGAAAATAAGCCCAGAATGTTAAATTTCAGATTCTACTGTTCTTTTCCACACAATGTCTAGAATATTATAAAATTATAACACATGCCAAAAAGCGAGGAGGGGGTTGGAATAATCAAAAGAAAACTATCTTAGTTAGACCAGTAGCTTCTATACTCTTAAAAGTTAGTGGGAAAGGTTTTAGAACAACTATCATAGTGTGTTAAAGAATTTCTAGGAGGTAAAGATAATGGATGAAGAGATAATTTCTTCAATTTCATGAAAACTCTACAAAGGAACTATAATGAAATTATAGAATGGAAAAGTACAACATTTGAAATTAATTCACTAGATGGGCCAAATAGAACATCTTTCACTATAGAAGAAAGGATCACGGAACATGAAGACAAATTGTTTGAAATTATCCAAATGAAGAAGGGGAAAAGGTTTTAAACAATGAACATGGAGTCAATAATCTGTGAGATAAGAAGTGGTCTTACATCCATGTATATTAGATTTCCAGAAAAAGATTATTAGAGAGAAAAAATGAGATGGAATAAATATTTGAAGAACAGCTAAAACTTTCCAAATCATATTTAAAAATAAAATCAACCACAGATCAAAGTTTAACAAACTTCAAGGAAGAGAAATATAATGAAAAATACATCGAGTCATATCATAGCCAATTTTTAAAAACTAAAGATAAACAAGACAATGGAACAATACTTTAAAATGCTGAAGGGAAAAAAAAATAAAAGGTTATCCTAGTACTCAATATCCAACAAAAATATCCTTCAAAAATACAGATGAAAAAAAGATTTTTTGGTAATTAAAAAAGAAGAGAATTTCTCCATGAAGGCAGCTAAATTCTCTATCTGCAATATCATTCCCATCCCTAAAATAAATCATAGATAAATGCATATTTAAAAAAAATAAAAAAATTATCCAGTGGAACTAAGCTGTGGGTAATGATAAAAGAAATTCTTCAGGCTGAGAGAAATGATACTAGATGAAAACTTGGATCTATAGGAAGGAATGAGGAGCATCAGAAACAGTATTTCTTTTTCTCCTATTTTTATTTTATTTTTGAGAAAGGGTCTTGTTCTTGTACTGTTGCATGGGCTATAGTACAAAGGCCTGATCATAGCTTACTACAATCGCAAACTCCTGGGCTCAAGCAATTCTCTTGCCTGAGCCTTCCCAGTAACTGCCTACAAGTGTACACCATGGTTCCCAGCTAATTTTTATGTTTTTTTGAGAGATGGAGTCTTGTTATATTGGTCAGACTGGTCTCTAACTCCTGGCCTCAAGTGAACCTTGCCCTTTAGCCACCCAAAGTGTTTGGATTAGAGGTGTGAGCCAACACACCTGGCCTCTTATATTCTTTTAAAAGTCGCTAACTGTTTAACATAGAAATAGTAACAACATGCACATAACTAAAATACAGGTATATGAAAATCACAGCATGAAAGATGGAGGAGAGATTAACAGAAGCATACCGTTAGCTGGCTCTGAAGTTATATGTGAAGTAGCATTAATATTTACTCCAGGTAGGCTGTAATCAGTTAGAGATGAAAACCCTAATCTCCAAGTTTCTTTGTCCAAAATAATACAGTACCCACCAGCCAGATGGGGTTATATAAATTTAAATTAATAACATTAAATTAAAAGTTCTGTTCTCAGTAGTGCTAACTGCATTTCAAGTCAGTAGCTACACGTGGGTACTGGCTATTGTATTGGTAATCCAGAAATATGACAAATCAACAATGATCTCCAAATCCCTTTTTGTTTTTAAGACCCATTTAAAAGACAGAACTATTCACTTAGGACTTAGTTTAGGTAAAACACTTCCTCTTCTCTGGGTCTCAGCTTCCTTAAATGTAAAATGAGAGTCTTAGACTAGATGTTCTTTTTTCTTTTCCTGTCTCCCCTCCCCCTACACCTCCCCATCCCTCCCCTGTTTGGGACATACAGTCTTGCTCTGTTGCCTGGAGTGCAGTGGCATCATCATAGCTCACTGTGGCCTTAAACTCCTAGGCTTAAGTGATCCTCCTGCCTCAGCCTCCTGAGTAGCTCGGACTACAGGTATGTGCCACCACATCTGGCTAATTTTTCTATTTTTCGTAGAGACGTGGTCTTGCTCTTGCTTAGGGTGGTTTCAAACTCTTGGCTTCAAGTGATCCTACCTTGGCCTCCTAAAGTGCTAGGATTATAGGTGTGAGCCACCACACTGGGCCAGACTAGATAATCTTTAGTGCCCCCACTGACTGTAGAATATTAGAACTCAGAGACTCTAAACGCTTAATGCTTCTTTTTCCCTACAGAGTATGCCATTGTTTTCCAACCTTTTTTACTCATGGCATACTTGGAGCTATAGTTAAATTTCCATGGCACAGCTAGACTATGTTGATCAAAAAAGAAAAAAAAGAAAAAGAAAAAGAGCAGGCTTGGTGCCTGTAGTCCCAGCTACGTGAGAGTCCGAGGCAAGAGAATGACTTAAGCCTAAGAGTTGGAGGTTGCTGTGAGCTATGATGCCATGGCACTCTACTCAGGGTGACAGCTTGAGGCACTCTCTCAAAAAAATAAATAAATAAAAGAAAAAGAAAGCAAAAAAAGAATATACTTTCTAATGACCTTTAAAAATTGTCATGGCACACCTGTGATCCTCTCACCACACACTGTGGCATGGCATACCAGTTTAAAATCAGAGAGAGAGAAAGAATGAGGGAGGGGTAGGGAAAGGAAGAGCAGAGAGAGGGAAGGAGCGAGGGGGGTGGGGTCTTGGGGCCTTGGTGTGTTCCACACCTTTTGGAGGCAAAATTCGATTGTAAGAGGGACTTTACCCAACAAATGCAACTAGTGTAACATGGTTTCTTGTACCCTCAATGAATACCCAACAATAAAAAAGAAAAAAATGTGCCACCTATACCTATACCACTCAGTGTTGTAATTAGAAAAGGATGCTGGAGTTTATCGAATGCTTTTTCTGCATCTATTGAGAGTATCATATAGTCTTTCATTTTGCTTCTGTTGATACGGTGAATAACATTTATGGGCTCGTGAATATTAAACCAACCTTGTATCCCTAAAACAGTGAGGCTTTTTGAGCAGCATCCTGCTCTTTTCCAAGGTCAGAACCCTGAGTGGGGTTGGGGGAATGGAGGGCGCAAGTCACATTCAGAGTGACCATAAAAGACAGCAGTGAGTGCTGGTGGAAGCCTCGCTGATCATCATGTTTCACGTCAACACCCACAAGACAGCATCCACCTCTGAGAAAGCTCTAAACAACTACATGGACAAAGAGGATGTAGACCTCTCAGAGGATACCTGTCCTTGTCCATTGCAGTATTTGAAAATACACCCATGAATAGATTAGCTAAGGGGACAGAATTGAGGTTCTTCCTAAGCCCAGAAGCATAAGTTTTCTCTCATCAATACCAAATTAGCTACTTCTGCAGCCAAATATCCATCCTGTCCGCTGTAGTCCATGAGCCTTCAACATGGAATCATCCCTCAAGAAATCCAACCACCCACTTGTTGGGAAGATGATAACACTAGACTGTTCCACCCTGGAAGTTTCAAAAAGTTTTTTGTTATTAATGCATGTTCTGGGTCTGAGTTTTTCTTCACCAGCACAGGACCACGTGTAGCCACATGAATGAGGGCTCAGAATGCCTCATTGACTGTTATGATTTTCATTGGAACTCACAGCCTTTTGCATCCACAGACCCACTTTACATCCAAAGAGGAGTGACAATGTGCTCATGCCCATTGGGTACACTGACCCTAAAACATCTAAAACTAGCCACAGACTACTGGCCACTAGAACTTAGAGTGATGACTTAAGGGTTTAGCTACACCACCAGGTAAGGTAGGGCACTTTCAGAAGTTGAAAGTCTAGTTTTCAAGATAATGCTGTGTCCTTGTTATATAAAATACATGGACTCGGGTACCAAGAGCTAGAAGTAGGACTATTTTTGCCATCAACTTCCATTTTTAATGGCCAACTCTTATGCTTCCTTTTCTCATGACTATAGGTTCTGCTGAACTAGATGTCTTGTTGCCCTTTGAGGAAAAAAGGGAGTAAGATATAGGGAGAAGATGATTATGCTAATCAGTTTGATGTAAGCATTCCATATTGTGTATCAAATCAGCACATCATACCCCATAAATGCAGTAATGTACACAGTTATTATTTTGAAAAGAAAAAGAAAAGAAAATCATTGCTGTAATTGATATCACGTGTGCCTATAGTCTAGAGATAGACATTTAGCTAGACTAGCTCACAGTTGCTAAACGTCAATCTCTTAAGATATGTGATCCCATTTTGTAATTAATCAAAAAATTTACTTGGCAAGGGTAAACTATTTTGTCTCTCTCTCATTGCATCCTCCACAAATCTGCTCACACTCTACTACCTAAATTTTATTACCACCTCTTCCCCAAATATGCCTCTCTTCCAGTTAGCCTATCTTCCTCACTGACCCACAGGCACCTTAAGCTCTCTTCTGGCTCTAGCATTCCTTTTCTGCTTGTTCCACAAACCCACATTTCTCTTCCATGTATATTTCAGGCTGTATATACCATATTAATCCTGTCATGCTCACTGCACAGCTCCATTCCCTCTAAGGATTCTTCTTTCATAGTCAAAAACTCCCTCACCTCCTTCCCCTCTGACATCACCCAAGAATTGGATCTGAAACACACGGCCCAACTTACAGTGACACACCTTCTTGAGGCTTTTGCTGTTTTTTCAAGATACTCACCTTCCTCCCCAGACACGTCCCAGTCCCTGTGTGCACGGACTCCACCTGTCCCTGCAGCATCCTCACTGCTCTTGGAACAGTGTTAGGCCCATAGTGAGAGCTGGTAAAGAAAGCCCTAAGATGATACTGAAAACTGATATTATGATCACCCTGTATTCCTAACAGTATACCAAGGGGAAGAAAGAGATGTCTTTTAAAAGGTCAGGCAGTGATAAAAAAGAAGGATGGGGTACATAAACCATACAACCTCATATAAACAGATTACTCCCAGTACAGATTTCTTGACTTAAATAAATTCTTTCCATGTAAAGGAGAAATCGTAGAAATTGTCTCAGTAATTATTTCTTCAACCTGAAGAGGGCACTGCTCCCACTGAAAAGAGTCAGAAGTTATCCACTAAAGCCTGTCTCAAGCTGAAGAATCTCCTATGTCCCTAACACGAATGAAAGAACTAGAACAAACCTCTTGTATCTGTAAACTCTGGGTCATATTTTGAAATTTTGGAATCAAATCCTCCATAATCTTAGAAAAATCAAGACATGAAAGAGCTTTTAGGAGGCACGTTTATGATCTGCCACCTTTAGCTGACAGAATGCATATCATCAGGAACCCAGAGGACCTACAAGCTTCTGAGAACTGATCTCTATCTTTTACAGAAGGGATTCAAGGAAAAAAATAATTTTTACATGGAAACTTTCATCTCTTTTTAAGAAAATGAGCTATCAGGTGAAAAAAGAAGATAATCCTTCCTAACATCAGGAAGTCCAGAGAGACAGAACCAACAGGATGTTCATGTAGATGCAGGAAAGGGGATTGATTAGGGGACTGGATCACACAATCATGGAGACTAAGTCCCCAGACAGACAGATATCTGTAACCTAGAGACGCTGGAATACCGGGAGCATGGCAAGGTCCAATTTCAAAGGACTGACACCCCAGGGTGCTATCAGCGTAAGTCCTGGGGTTCAGAGACCAGGGACTCTGGAGTTCTGATGTCTAAGAGCAGGACAAGAACAGTGCATTCCAGCTCCTAAAAGGAGGAAACCCAATTCATCTGTCCTTTGTCTGTTATACCCAGACACCCACCGGCTGCACAGTCACATTCTGGACGGATCCACTTACTGCACTCAGCCTCCCAGACCAGTATCCTCTGGAATCTCCCTCACAGACATGCCCAAAATAATGCTTTACCAGTTCCCTAGACATTCCTTAATCCAGTTAACTAGACACCTACAATTAACCTCCGCAGCCTCCAAGGAGAGAAGAATTTTATTGTCTACTATAATCATATGAGCAGTCTTTCCCCCACAGGTGCAGAGTGAGAAGGATCCACACAGAATCACCCTGGTGCCTTTGTTTCAGCCACCTACCTCAGGGCCAAAGGGAACCTGTGCACCCCACAAGCCACCTTAATGCACCTGGCCCCACAGCCACATTGTGACCCCCATGTGCAGCTCAGTAAACAATTTCCATCACATCCTCTGACAGAAGACATTGATAAATGAATATAACAAACAGGAGAAAACCTTTTGAAAAAAAATTCTTCATAAGGTTTTTCTTCACTGTGTTTTAAATAAGGAGTGAGAGTGATGAGAACACTAACCATGAGCTGCCTGAGGTGATCAGGACTGGGGGCCCTTGTGCTCTGTAATGGAAGCTGCCCAGCCAGGAGGGAACAGCCCCGAGATTACAGCAGCTTCTCCCACGTGGGCCACTGACTGCTGATGTGCATCAGTTTCTACATCTCGAAATGCTCTCCCATGGCACCATCATAGTAGGTACAGGAGACTCAGATATTCTTCTCCTAGTTTTTGCTTTTGTAATCTAACCAGGTAACTCCAGTGAAAAAGCCTTGGATAGTAGTTGGTAGATACAGTTGACATCCCAAGGGAGCACATTGGGATTTCCCAGACTGCCCAGGAAGGGTTCCACTTCTGAAGAAGACAGCTTTCTCTCCACCCTCAACCCCATATGCACTCAATTAAACATTTTCTATATACATCATTTTATTTGAACATCAGTGTTTAATAACTTCATTCACTATCTACAGAAGTTAGGAACTAATTGGATGATGAGTACAACATACTAAAGTTCTGATTGCCTGGACCCAACGATCAGAAAAGGATCAGAAAAGGATCCCACACCTGGCAAGATAAAGCCAGGTGTGGGATCCCTAGTCAGCATTACAGGAACCTTCAGAGAAAGAAAACATCCACTCCTGAGACCCTTGTGGGTGAACTCACAGCTTGAACTGGACTGAGGCTGGGAGAGGTGACAGCCCAATCATCTAGAGTTTCCTGTAGAGACTGGAGAGGAAAAGGGGGAAAATCAGAAAGTAACAGCACAGTTACCAATGTCCTGTGACTTTGCCCAGAACACAGTAGGTGCAGCAGAAGCCTAACACTGAGCAAACAAGGGGGAAATCTGTGCTTCTCACAGCAACTCAGAAAGCTGCACCTTAAATTCTCTGTAGCTGAGAGCAGCTACGACACAATGCTCACTTCACCTCTTGGTCCAAATGGAAACTATAAATAGGAGCATTCAGATCACCACGCCCTACAGGGCAGGGCAGGTTTTGATTTAGTCTTTTATTCTCCTTCTTCTTGTATGGGGGAAACAGGTTTACATAAAGCTGGGCCATGGAGATGGCCTCAGCTAACACTGGATGATACAAATTCAATGAGGAGAGAAAATTAATGCAAATGAGACTGGTGGGCCCTGCATTGTGAGTTTTCACTTTGGGCCTGTTGCCTTTTCTATGAAATGGAGACTGTGATTCCTGACCTCTCCCCTCCCAGGGAACAGAGTGTGCACAAGGAAAGCCCAGATGCCAGTAACGAGCTGCCAGATGTGCCATTCAGAATGTGCCCAGGTGAAAGCGATGTCGCTTATTCAGATTCTTCCTTCACAGAGTCATTAATAGCAAAGCATGAAAATCCTTACAGCAACACTTGCCACCGTTATAGAAGTCTTCAGCAAGTTGCAATGCTAGTCAAAATCCTAGTTTTGATTTCTCTAGACTATCTGAATGTTATTGATGGTATTATTTTACTCATTTCTCTAAATGATATAGTTTGGCCAAAAATAATACCATCATATTTTCTGCCTGCAGACATCTGGCCAATGTTGACACACTTCCTCAAGACCCCCCATCCACAGGATAGAACAGCAACATTTAAACCCACTAGACTGAAAACTGCAGGGACTTCCACTCGGAATCCTACCCCCTCCACTGGCCCAGGTTCTGTTCTCCTTTTGGTTCCCCCTCTTAACGCTCATCATACTTATCAATCTTTCTCCCTGTCAATGAACTCCATCCTGTTACTTAAAAAACAAAAACACAGAAAAATACAACCAATACCAATTTTATCACAAGCCACAGGCTGTCATTTTGATATTGGTTTTGAGATAGAGGGGAAAGAGAGTAAAATAAGGAAGAGAGGCAGGGGTGAAAAAACAGGGAAAAGGGGAAAAGAGAGGAAAGAAATAGAGAGAGAAAAGAAGGAAGAAAGCAAAAAAAAGGAAAGAGAAAAGGAGGGGGTGCCTCGCCACCTGCAGCTCAAGCAGCTAAGGTGCTAGCCACATACACCGGAGCTAGAAGGTTCGAATCCAGCTTAGGCCCACCAAACAGCAATGATAACTACAACATAAAAATAGCCGGGCATTGTAGCAAGGGCTTACAGTCCCAGCTACTTGGGAGGCTGAGGCAAGAGTTTGAGGTTGCTGTGAGCTGTGATGCTATAGCACTCTACCCAGGGTGACAGTTTGAGACTTGGTCTCAAAAAAAAAAAAAAGAAAAGAAAAGAAAAGGAGGGGGAGAGAGAGAGAAGCTAATTGAGAAAATTGAGATCACGTTAACTTTCCCTGTCTTTCCTCCACTCTCCAAACTGCATCATTATGAAAACAGTTTACCAGCTCCTGCTCCTCTTCATTTGGATCCCAGAATAACTTACAACTCTGATATCTTTTTTATTTGACATTATATAGCCAGTTTTATTCTCTGAAGCAAAAGACAAAAAGCACTGATGAGCTTTCCTGAGGGAGGCCACAGCACACACCCTCCCACTTCCTGTCCTGAGCAGTGACGTCACGACACAGCTGATAACAAGGTCCAGGGCAGAACAGGAGGCTGCTCAGCCTGCAGGAGGCAGCTGCCAGCATGACATGCCCTGGCTGGGTGTTGGCACTCGTGGTCTCCACCTGCCTGGGTAAGGAAGCCCTTACTTGTATTGGCTTTGACTAGT
>CAUYRH010046447.1:0-32511 GCA_963574655.1 Perodicticus potto
ATACTATAAATCTATAGTGATCAAAACAGCATGGTATTGGCATAAAAATAGGTAGATGTGTGGAATTTAATTCTCTTAAAGGAAGGGATTTAGTAGTAGAAGAATCATATAAAATTAAAAATCAAATCACTGCTGATTCACAGATCAGATATAAAAATTCATATCTTTACTCCATGTTTGGTGATTTTAAATTTTTCAGAAATTTCTTACCTATTTACTTAATAACAGCAATGATATATATAGTGAAAACTCTTCAATTCATGTCCCAACTCTTTCAGCTGCTAGCAGTATAACCTCATCATGGGCTAACTGGGACATATTTGATTCAAATATTGAATAACATTATTTTCATTTAAAAAAACCTATGCACTGAATTTTTCATTTGAAACTAATCTAATACTCTTCTATCTTAGAGTGTAATTAATCCCTCCCACATCTAAGAATGTGATTACTTTGTATATGTTTTAATTTGATCAGGTCAAGGAAGAATAAGGCACAAGAATTTCTAGGAATTGCCTTGAGTGTGAATGAAGTTGTGAGCTGCTAGCTACATTACTCATTCAAGTATTATTGACCATTTTCTTACTCTTGATACAAAATCTCTAGGCTTATCAATTACTGCTTTAAAATTTTCCTGGGTGTTTTCTCTGCAGGATCTCAAATAGGTCCAATCAAGCTAGTCATGTCCAGAGTTCCAATCTTTTCTGTTACGTGTGTATTTTAACTGGGATTTGCTAGTGCTTCTATTTTCATCAGAGGTCCTTAAAATTTTAACCCACATTTTATTTGGGATTACTTTTTCTTTTGTAGAGTTCATGACTATTGTGCAAGTTGTAGTGCTTTCCTACCAGAGATGTTCTTATAAATAGATATACATAACCTAATTTGCACAACCAATTCTAACATCTGCAGTTTATAAGATAAATGAATGAAAATGAAATAAAATACTTTAATAAATATTAAATATAATGATATCCATTGTAATATATTGAGCTCAGACTCTGTAGTCATAAATTCTGGGTACATATTCTAAATGTTTGAGATATATAGTTATGTGATCATGGGCAATTAACATATTATCTGTCTGTGCTTCAGTTTTCACATTAATGGAATAGAGATAAAAATTATATTTTCCTCACAGATGTATTATTATTATTAGGTTCAGTCAGTTAATATTTATAAAATTCTTAGAATAATACCTGACCTATATAGTACTATTTAAAATATATCTTTAAATGTACATCTCAGAAAATGCAGACCCAAAGACTGTAAGATAATATCTTGCAAATTAACCATAGACATATTGTGACAAAATAATTCTATACCAAACTGATGTAGTCAGTCTCCACTTAACCATATTAGGTGCAGTTTTGGCTGCAGACTATTTATTATGCTTTTTAATAAAAGCAAATAAATATAAATCATCAAGAGGATATATTATACTCTGTTTATCTGTTCATTTAGTCCTATTTTATGAAATTTTTATTAAAATATTTCATAACTATGCCCTAGGTAACACAGATGGGATATTGTGCCATAAAAATATGCTAGTAAGGAGTATTTCTATGTTATTTTCAACTGCATGCAATATTTATATATTATCATTAAGAAATTGTTGCTATTTAATTACAATGTCTCCCAGTGTATAAATTGTGAATAATGTAATTTCAGTGCATAAAATGATAGCATATTTTAGAAATAATATTTATTAGTTTTAACATTTTAATATTGAAAATTATTTACCTATATTTTATACTCTACAAAGAGTCTCATTTTGTAGCCATCAGTAGAGTGCTGTGCCGTCACAGCTCACAGCTACCTCCAACTCTTGAGCTTAGGCAATTCTCTTGCGTCAGCCTCCTGACTAGCTAGGACTACAGGTGCCCACCACAATGCCTGGCTATTTTTTAATTGCAGTTTGGCCAGAGCAGGGTTCGAACCCACCACCCTTGGTATATGGGGCTGGCACCCTACTCACTGAGTCACAGGCACTGCCCGTATATTCTATATTCTTAAACATGAAATAGTCTGGTCTCAGGTATGTGGAATACACTACTGGGAATTAATTAGAGCTAAATGCAATACTAGTTAAATTCTGTTTACTTCTATATCATTGTTAGAAAAACAGCTGTGGTTTTTGAAAGACTTTATAACTAAGTTTAGTTCACATTTAGTCACAGTTTTATAATACTACAGATTTAAATGCTAAATAGATAACAGCATATATTTGTGTGAAGATGTGATTTTGATTTTTCCATATTGGCACGCTAAACAAAAATTTGAATTGACAATATTCAGCAATAACAGGAGGGATACTGAAATTTCTACTTTTGCTCATTTACCAGAAATTGATACCCTACATTATAACTGCAAAGTATACAATATAATAAAATTAAAATAGAATATTTAAATATGAATATAAGTATTTTATGAGCTTTTTCTAACATTTTACATACTTTTGTGTTTGTCATTATTAAATGGCAAAAAAGTTTAATGAACTAACATGTGTTACATATGTTACACTTCCTTCTTAAAGTTAAATAAAAAATACAACTTACTTAAATTAGTTTGTGAGTACATGCATTTTTACATATTGGTCTATATTTTTGACATTCTACTTAAAAGAACAGTGTATAACAGTTTCTTTTTTATATAAAATTGCCACAAATGTCTTCATGGTGTTATTTTTTGGTTAAAGATGAGAGTGATTTGAAAAATTTGATTCACTATCAAACATTTTATTCTGTGTATAGACCTCTGTAAGCTACATAAGAAGTTGTTTTTTTTTTTATTATGACTTGTGTATGGAAAAGAAAATCAAAATCAAAAATGAATTATAAACACTCAGAGACTTCATGGGGAATGTGATAGTCTATTATCACTGATTTTTTTTTTTAATATAGGCTTTTTTACCAGTGAAATGTAGTTGTTGGCATATCAATATTAATCAACTCAAATAGAATTTTTTATCATATTAGGTACACTGAAATAAGTTTGTTAACAATTTTTGGTGATTAAATACTGGTGTGAACAATTTTGTGATAAATAGTTTTTAATTATGTATTTTTTTAGTCACAGTGTATAACTAATCTGATACCAACTAACAGTTTTGCTATGGAAACCTACTATCAAAACATTACGAACAATAAGAAATGAAATTCTAGACTTGACTCTAAGATGACTGTGGGCTTCATAATTAGAAAAGATATGATTACATGAACCTTTAAATAGGACTAGTTTTTTTGTTCAAACACTATATAGAGAAATTAAAATATATAGGGCCACATTTTAACTTTTCCATGTCTCATTTTATGATCTGTTTTATGGTTGCAAGGCCAGGTCCATGTGATTGACTTCTTTACCATATTATAAACCCTACATCTCTTTTGAGCCATGTGCTACAAATCTCCATCTATTATCATTATTTTCATAAAATTCATTTTCTCTCTCCTTCTTTCTTTCCTCCCTCCCTCCCTCCCTCCCTCCCTTCCTTCTCATAGGGTCTTGCTACGTCATCCAGGCTGGAGGGCAGTGGCTATTCACAGGTATGTTGATAGCATAACACAACCTCAAACTCCTGCTTCAGCCTCCCCAATAGCTGGAACTAGAGCTACAAGTCACTATATTCGCTTTCAAATCCAGTTTGGTTTTTTTTTCATTACTCTTTCCTACTTTTTATCTTTTCTGTCTAGCAAATTTGAGTTCATTCTACTGTTCTAACATTTCAGCCCTTTTCTATTCTGAAAATCTTATTTCCAAGATCTCTACATTTCTAACTTTACATACACTCCATAAGGAAAAAAAAATAGCCTCTTCTATGGATTTACAGTCTACTGAGTAACTCACTGGATATGTGGCTTAAATGCATATATTCCACTGAAACATTTTTGGAAGCATCTACCCCATATTTCAGACACATTACACACTAAATTCACTAATATTTTGCAAAATATTGTTTGTCTTCCAGGGTTCCTTCTCTCGACAAGTGATGTACAAATATATGGTTAAACTAAAAACTTTAGCCTTACTTTTACTTTATCAGATCCCTTCTTTTCCACTTCCAGCCAATAATAAAATTGCTAACAATTAGCTCCCAAATGCCTCTTCCATCCCTCTCTATTAACTTTCCGCTGTCCTCAGTAGTCTTGGCCCCTCTGCTCAATTCTTCTCCAAGTAGACATGATCATATTTCCTTTATAATGAATATTTTTACTGCAGAATATTATGGGGGCACAAATATTTTGGTTACATGAAACACTCCTGTAGAGTTTAAGTGAAAATCGTAAGTGTGCCTATCCCCTGGAGAGTATGCATTATACCTATTGGGCAGGTGTTTGCCCCTTCTCCTGCCCCCTCCCACATGCTGGCGTTGTGTTGAATTTTACCAGCAAATGTTCAAATGGGTGATGATCGATTCGTTCCAATTTAATAGAATTACATTTTTTTAAGTGTGAGTTATATTGCTATTGTTCCTAGGATCATCTAAGGACTTACTTTTTTCATAAAAGGAATACCCAATGCTAATCCCAAATGTCTATTTTTTCACATTTTTTCAATAACTAAAATAACTTTTACCTGAAATCGTTACTTTGTGGTATTTAAAAGCAATTAATGTAGCTAGAAAGTATATCACTGAATATTTCGTCTTGGCTCTTTTGTGTTCATTTGTTTATTTCAGTGTATTAAAGGGGTACAATTATTTTTGTCACATTGACACATTGTATAATGCTTAATTCAGGGTGGTGAGTGTGCCCTTTACCAGAGTAGTGTTTATTGAAATGAAAACTGAGAGCGGATGAATCAGGAGCTCATTGCAATCGCGTAAAGGAATCAATAGAGAGGCCCCAGACACAGGCAGTGAGGAAAAAATGATTTTGATGAATTTCCTTTGTGATAGTCAGCTAAAATATACAAAATTCTAATTTGGGGGCTAATTAAATGAAGACTGAGGAAATTAAGCTCTCTTATACTACTGTGATAATATGTGAGATTACATATCACCATGTAATGTTTTTGTGTAAACACACACATGTATTTGGTCATACTGGAGACTGGTTGTATCCAATTGAAGCTTATGAAAAAATAAACTAATGAAATTTCTGTGGGTCTAATTAATCTCCTAAATTAATTTCAAAGCTTAGGTAAACAGCTCCCAAGATTAAACATCATAACAGAGAATAAATAGTGGCATAGAATATAAATGACTGAATTTCACATGGGGTAATTTTATGCTGTTTTTTTTTTTTTTTTTTTGCTCTGTGCCTCATCTGTCTATTCAGCTATATGTGTCTATCAAATCATAGCCATTTATTACTTTTTTAATTATTTTTTCAAATTTTTTTAGAGCTTGGAATTTAATAACAATGCTAGAAAGTAGATCTAAGAGGAAAACTATGATTTTTACGGTTTTGTGCAAAGGCAGCATCTGGATCAAATTCCATATATTATTCTTTATTCATTTTTATATTTCTAGTTATAGTAGACACCACCATCTGCTGTTAGATGAAATTTTTCTGTAACTAATTATTTTAGTAATATATATAACATGTTCCAACACATACAATTTTAATACATAATTGTAATTCCATAATTATGTAATATATTTATTATTATTTAACTATTAAATAATTATACACGTAATGATATTTAAAATAAAACATTTTCGAAATCCAACCACTTTAGAAAATGTTTTGCATTTGAAACTAGAAGTACCCTATGATACTATGTGCACATGCAAATTCATATATGTGGCAAAAAAGCCATTTACAGATATTTTTAAGGATATAAATACTATGGTATAATAATAATCAAGACTGGAAGCAAGTCAAATACCAGAACAGTAATGCATTTCGTATATGAATAATATTCACTGTATATTATAAATAATGTATATGTATGGGACATTTAGATATGAAATAATTATGAAATGTTATATAAACATAACTATAGATACCTTTCCAAGGTATAATTAATAAATACATTAAAAAATAGGGTAAACTGCAGTATGTTAGTGCATGTTAGAGTGTTTTGTTCTTTTTAGTGAATAAATTTTTAAACTATTGTTTACTGACCAAAATTGTCCCATTTTGTCTAAATGAGCAGGTACTATAATTTCAGTTTCTTGCATCTATTCCAGGCAAGAAAATGCTCACAGATTTACATTTATATTTCTTCTTTCTCATTCTTTCAATAGTTAGTTTTCTGATCATATTATAATATTTGACCTACATTATTATAGGTAAGACAACTTGTCAACTCATCCTACTCCTCTCTTTTTTCTTCTTTAACTAACTTGTTTTAATTTTAGTATTTTTCTCCTTGGTTAGAAGATACAGTATTTTTATTCTTTTGTTTTTAATATGCATATTTAAAAATATGTACCCTTAATAGAAGTATTCAATTTTCCCACATACACACTGTATCCAGTTTGAAAATATAATTTAAAAATATAGTATGCAAAGTGACCTATATGTCAAGCTTAGATGAGATTTCATCATGTGTGTTCGTGTTAGGCAATTTCACTGAATTTTCTGTCAGAGACTGGGGTTAAATAACCTCTTAGCGACTACTTTAGATCTGGACACATGTTGGAATTGATAATACAGCCTAAAAAATGTATATGAATGAGATTGGGAAGTCACCTATGAGAAAAAACAACTTAAGACAGAATCACAGAATTCTAAATACTCAGTTGACTTAGAAATTCCTAGTCATAGGATGATATATTTGAAAGTGATGTCCTTCCATTCATCTCAAAGTTCTGGCATTCCCAAGACTCACTGTTTTAAGTGAAGTAGGAAAGAGTGTTTCCACTTGATTGGTCATGCAGAAAGCAATTTATGACTATATTAAGAGAACATATTTACAGAGTAATTAGAGAATTCAGTCATGCCCAGCATGAATTTTTAAAAAAATGCATTTTATATTACTGCATGACATAAATTTGATACAGCTAGAAATATGTTACTAAGATTTTGCCTGGGAGATTTAGTCCAACCTAAATCAGAAAGGAACGAAAAATAAAAGTGACCCATTATTATCAACATTATTTTATATTGATTGGTTTAAATAAGCTACAAAATTCACATTCGGACAGAAAAGAAAACACATAGTATTTTGTAAGATTAAATGACAAAATGTAGACCACACACACAAGAATACACTATTAAGATACATAAAAAGGCCATTAATAAAATATAGTGCATACTCTGTCTCCATAAGAAGAAAAACTGTGGAAAGAATGCTAAATATGCTCAAGCTAATCTACAAATATAGTAGAATATCATAGACCTTTTAATCTTCAATTGATGTAATGGGATTGGGGCATAGACTCATGGTATAATTTTAGTAAGTGGTGCTCAGAAGATTGGTTAAAGAACTTTTTTGTGTGTGTAGTGGAATACAGAGTCTACTTTGCTGCTCCAGCTAGAGTTGCTGTGACTAGTTCACAACAACCTCAAACTAATGAGTTAAAGCAATCCTGCTGCTTCAGCCTCCCCAGTAGCTGGGTTTACAGGTACCCCCCATGACACCCAGCTATTTTTTTTTTTATTTTTAATAATTTTTGGTAGAGTATCACACTTGTTCAGGCTGGACTTAAATTCCTGAACTGAAGCGATCTTCCAGCCTCTGCTTCACAGAATGCTAGGATTATAAGTGTGAGCCACCATGCCCAAAGAATTGAATAAAAAGAAATAAAATCACATATCTATTTCATATATTATCAACAAAGTGAATTTAAGGTGCATTAAAAATTTAAATGAAGATTAATTATCAAAACATAAGGCAATTATATTGTTATAAATTTTAAACAAATGATATTGTGATTTTTTTTGAGATCGAATCTCATTCTGTTGCACCGGGGAGAGTGCCATGGTGTCATAGCTCAGAGCAAGTTCAAACACTTGGGCTCAAATGATCCTCTTGCTTCAGCCTCCCAAGTAGCTGGGACTATGGATACTGGCATAATGCCTGGCTAGTGTCTCAATTTTTTTTTTTTTTTTATTAGAGAAGGTCTCGCTTATGCTCAGGCTGTTCTCTAACTCCTAAGCTCAAGCAATCACCCTGCCTCAGCCTCCCAAAGTGCTAGAACTACAGACACAAGCCACCACCCCTGGCTTGTCAATGGGTTTTTTTTCTATGTTATTTTAAATGGTATATTTTCTTATTTAAACATCTCTTTATTATCACATTCAAATTGTGTTTTTATGTAATGTCTTGAAATCCTGTTAGATTTGGTATAAGTTTAAATTAAAAATTGTATTTGAGAAAAAAGAATGAAAACAAAATTAAAATTAATAAGTCTGATTACATAAACATTAATGAGTTTTGTATCCTTATGGTACTATTAAATTAAATATGAATTATTAAGGTTTGGTAATCATAATTTATGCCTACCTTTAAATATATCTTAGAAAAAAAGGAAAGAATCCCAAGAATAACTAGATAAAAGAAGTAAAGAATAATTTTGAAATAAAGCTACTAAATATTTAAATATCATTACACTAAACAATAAGCAAAGAATAAACAAAGCAATATGGTTCATGATTCACAGAATTCTTTTAATAAAAATTTTAAAACACTGATAATTTCTAATATCAATAATGACATAACAAATGAGTTTTCAATTTAGTATTGATGGACTGTAAATTGCTATCTAAATTTAAGGACAAAATTGTATGTATGTTAAAAAAAGTAAGTTTTTTTACTTTAATGATAATTTAACATTTTTGCATAGATTAGATATTATGAAAAGATGTATTTATAATAATGCTTGAATTATTATATTTTATAAAATGATGAAAAAATCAAAGAAAGCCAAATGTACAATGTTAGTGAATTTTTAAGGAACTATGTTGGTAGTTGCATGCAATGTAATAATGCATTATTATATGTTTATATAGACCCATATTTGAAACGTAGCCTGTGATATTACTTAAGAAATTTGGGGATAGTTGCTATATGTAGTATGAACACAACTTTTAAAAAGAATGAACATACTAAAATGAGCACAGGTAGAGTTTCATGATGTTATTTAAGGAGTTATCATTAGGGTATTTTTATTGTGTTAATTTATAGTTATAATTATTTCTTGACAATTTTTCATTTTATTAGTATATTAGTTGATGTCAGAGTTACGTTGTGGAGCTAGACTTTTTTCTCATTTAAGAAAGTAAATTATAGGACAAAACTAGTGAATCTCACGTATTTCGTCAACACTACATTTCTAGACATGTTAGTAATGAAGGGTGCTTAGAGGAACGCAAACAATTCACTATTCTGTTACTATTATGATTTACCGTCTTGGCCCCTGTGGCTTAAGCAGCTAGGGAGTCAGTCACATACACCATAGCAGACGGCTTCATATCCAGCCTGGGCCTGCCAAACAACAATGATGACTACAACCAAAAAAAAAAAAAAAAATAGCCAGGCATTGTGGCAGTACCTGTAGTTCCAGCTACTTGGAAGGCTGAAGCAAGAGAATCACTTAAGCCAAAGACTTTGGGAGTGCTGTGAGCTGTGACACCACTCTACCGAGGGCAACATAATAAGACTCTGTCTCAAAAAAAAAAAAAAAAAAAAAAAAGAAGATTGACCGTCTTGCCTTTTATTTAAAAAAAAATTATCCTCAAATATTTGCTTTTCATGGCAAATCATGAAAAGGTTTCCTTGTATTCTACCACCAGCACTTGCAAAGTGTCCAACTCACCCTGCTCAAGTCTAACCTGGGAGAGTGAAAGAGCCTTCTCTGGTGGAGGAAGGGGAATGTACTACAGACACAAATGATATAGACATACAACTGAACTTAATGGCACAAGAATCTCTATTGTTATTCAGTGTTGAAAGAGCAAAAAACATAAAAATTAAATGAGCATTAGGGTAATAAAGACCAGTATAGATTATTCACTGAGCTGTCCAACTTTCTTCAAATATAAAAGTATTTCTAAGTTGAAATTTTTGAAAAAGGTTGAGAAATATATTTAAAAAGCACAGTATTGATTGGCACACCCTTTGAGATCCAGCCAATAAGTTATTCTTAACCATAAAATATTATTAAAATAAAAAGTTTTGTTTTAAAGGTTATTGTATCATCTATGTCTAATTGCATATGTATTAGACATTGTGATTATGTAACAGTGTGTTTTTGTGTGTATCTCTACAAACAATATAGAAGCTATAATACTTTTTGATGGTGAAATTGTGTACAAATAGATTTTGAAATATTAGTGGAATCTAAGATAATTAAATTTTACTGTAAATGGAAATATGTACCAATAATACATCTACAATTTGAATTAGAGGCCTACAAGGGTTTTTTGAAAATGAATTAATCTGTTGTGCTTGTATGCTCCCTATATGTTTACACAGACTTTTGAGTTCTCTTATATGAATATGTTGACATGTGAAATATGTATAAACAGTGGATATATGTGATATATACACCGTCCCATACATATACATATCTATTATCATTGTACTTTGAAACAAACATAAAGCCAAATGTGACACACCTTTGAGATGATAAATGTCTGCAGTTAGACAAAGTCCAAGACAGATAAATTTCTAATGCAATCGGCAACAGTATGGTCAAAAAGTGGCCATGCTTCCAGGGCAAAAAAGGCAAAAGATTTTCTTTCTTGATTTTCTTATCTTTAACCTAACAGAGACAGATTTAAACTGAGGTAAGAGATAATAGTAGCATGCTACTTCCCTTTTAATCTAACGTAGGTGAAAACACTGAGTTCCATAAAACACTAGTGTTGTGAGAAACTGAATTTAATTAAGTAATCATTAAGCTAAAGATTCTGAGAGTAACTAAGTAAATGATTTCTCTCTTGGTTGGGATAAGATCAAGCTCGAAAGTTAAGTGTGTAGAGGACGCCAAAAACCTGACGACTTCTGAGCAAGATGATTTGCAGCTGGGGGGCGGGCCCTCGGCCAATTCGACTGCAGGTGCTCCTTGCAGAGAAAGAACCAGAGCCCATGGCGATCCCTGGGCCCGTAGAACCAGAGCCCATGGCGATCCCTGGGCCCGTAGTCATTGTCTAATACTCCCCTCACCTGTCTTGTGCTGTCTCAATAAAAAGGCTACTGCGGAGGTTTCTCGGGGCTACCCTGCAATCAAAGTTAGCCCGCCTCCTACAAGCTTGTACTTCTAATCTGCGTCTCGCCTGGTTCCTTTCTGCAGTGATCAAGACCAGGGCCATAAGGGCACCGACAAAAGTGCCACCAGATCATTTCTGAAAATGACCAAATAAGTGGACTTAACTTTCAATTAACTTATTTATGATAGAGGATCCTGATTAGTAAAATATGAATCAAAATAACAACTTATCCTCTCCTTTTTTTGTGATGACTATATGCATAGTGTACTTTGGTATTTAATACCTAGAATTTAATATCTTTATATCTCAATAAGTGATATGAAATATTTAAACAAAATTAATACATGTTATAGATTATTATTAATACTAATTACATAACTATAACATTGTCCAGGAGACAAAACAATCTTCTATGAAGTACATTTTCCTGATAATGGTTTTCCAATATCAAAAATTTTAAAAAATATATCAAATCAACAATGACTAAGCCTAAGATGTAAATAACATAAAGTCAGATACTACTCCTAATTTGGATTGTCAGGAAAAGCCTAGAAAAATGTAAGTCAATAGTTGGCTGTCACAGAGCAGCTCCAACACGCAATGAGATTACTTCCTAGCAGCTTTGTATTGCAGGAGACAAAGGAAAATTATTAATATGAGTTATAGAATATTAATATAGAGAAACTATAGACACAAAGAGGTGGCTTTAAGAGCAATGGGGCTCAGGAGGCAGCACACACTTCTTTGTGAAGCTTCCAGTATGCCGCCCCGAGTATTGGGTTAGCTCTGTATGTATTTCATCCATCAGTGTTACAATCATAAATCTTAGGAAAGCAAGGCAAATAATCCCTTCAAGGTTCTTGCTGCACTTGCTTTTCTACTATTGGACTAAATCTTCAACTGATTACGTTAATTGCATGGATTTACTTACTACTTTTTACTGTTTCAGAGTATTATGGTTTTAATGTAAACCAAGTCTTGATAAGAAAGCGAATTAGAGCCCAACTCAAGGACCAAATCCTAGCTGACCCACTGACTCCTCTGGACCAGTCAAGGTGACAGAAGAAAAGAGATCTTTCTTCTCCTTATCTGGTCTGGAGCAAGTCTTCCTGTGTTGAACAAAGTTTTCAGAGTCCACATTCATAACTCCCCAAATCCACTCCCCCAGAGCACACTCCTCATCCTGGCAGAAAGCGGCTTCAGGGCCTCCAGCCGGCTGCAGCGCGCAGCCTTGAGGGGAGGGGGATGTACAGCTCGCCAGGCTTTGGAATATTAAAGTGGCAGGATTTCACACTTTGTGCTTAAACCCAGGAAACTCGATCCCCCATAAATGACTCTGTTCCCCATTCCTAATAATATTTCTAATCTACTAACAATTAATAATTGAATATTGATTGCAAACTTATAAAATCATATTACTAATAATGCAAGCACATCAAGCTTTGACTCCTCCCTTAAGTATTCCCACACGCACTCTTCCGACGGCAAAAGTGAAGTTGGATTAATCAGATTTTTATTGTAATTCTTTGTATATTTTACCTTCTTATCAGACAATGGCTTACAAATATATAGTACATAAATATTCAGATATAAAAATGCACATAACTATACTTATACTTGCAGGTGTACGTGGAAGTGCCTAAGGGAAGAGTCATTTTAAAACTGAAGAAGCCGCTGACTGACATTTCACCCCTCCCCCAGTGTGACCCTGGGGCCGCAGAGGTCTCTAAACTGGCAAGACTCACCCAGACGGGCGGGGCTGTCGGCTCCGAGAGAGGGAGTGCCTTTGTAAAGTTAGATATGCAGAATGTTTAAACTTTGCGAAAGAGGGCAAGATTGGTTCTGGACCAGAAAAGGAGATAAACTATCTCTTTGCTTCTTGCACCTTGGTATGACCAGAAGAGTCTGTCTGAGCACCTAGCTTCTTGAGTATTAATCGTCAGTTCTGTGATTTGTGCTCTGGCCTAATTGGGGTCTTTTCTGGCGTCCTGCTCTCGGACTGTTTCCCACTGTCCAGTACTCTGTGTTAAAGACCATGAATACCTTAGAGCAATAAAAGTAAAAAGTAAATCCATTGAATTCATGTAGTTAGTTATAGAAATAGTTTAGTTAGAAAAATGCAAGCATAACAAGAACCATGTCAGAATTGATATGAGATTTATGATTATAAATCATAAGACTTTTCCTCATGAGATTTGTGGTTAAAACAATGGCATATGAAATAAATATAGAGCTAGTGGGCAGCGCCTGTGGCTCAGTGAATAGGACGCCAGCCTCATATACCAAGGGTGGCGGGTTCAAACCCGGCCCCAGCCAAACTGCAACAACAACAAAAAATAGCCAGGCATAGTGGCAGGTGCCTGTAGTCCCAGCTACTCAGGAGGCTGAGGCAAAAAAATTGTCTAAGCCCAAGACCAGCAGGTTGCTGTGAGCTGTACATCACAGCACTGTACTAAGGGTGACAAAGTGAGACTCTGTCTCTAAAAAAAACAAATTCAAAAAAAAGAAAAAGAGCTAGCCTGGGGAAGGATGCTGCATGTGTGTTAAGCCTTACAAAGAAGAAGAAAGATATGCGGCCTCCTGACCCAGCTTAACTCTTAAACATTTTCTTGTCTCTTGAAATTTCATTTCAAGCCACTGAGAGGGATCCCAAGCATTGTTGGGGCTGGTACCTGACATATACTTATACACATGCATGTGTTATATGTATCTAGGAATATATGTTCACACAGATATAAACAATTATACACAGATAAATACAGTACAGCAACATGGCTAAGCTAATGTACACAATTCTACTGTTAGAATTAGTACGTTTATCTTGAAAGAAGAAAGAAGATCTAGTAGCTGGTAACAGTTCTGGAGGTAGAGAAGTTAACACGAGGTATTTATATTTAAAAATGCAAGAATTTTGTTTTGCTTATTATTTGTCTGTTTCTTCTCAAAGAGTAACAACTTTCAGACAAGGGTTGCAAATAGAATTAGTAAAAACAACACACTTTATATTGAGAAAGCTGGATTCAAATCTTTAATTCAAAAATTACCTCCTGGAAATTACTTACCTTTTATTTCATTGTTTCTATTTTCTCGTTAAACACATAAGGATAATAAAATCCAACTCCTCATATGTGCTAAATGAAAATGATGACTGTATACTTAGTTATCGCTAAGTGGTAACTATTATCATTCTTCAATTAGAGTTATATTACATAAAAATGTACATTGTCAACATATCTGGAAAAACACATGAGTTTACTGATAAATAATAATTTGATTTATTTTCCTTTGTAGAGATTCATGGATAAGAATTATGCAGTTATTTATTACTTTTTATTTTGCACACATCTCCTATCAAAATGGATTCCAACTCATGTGAGAGACAGAGAAGTCAATAGGAAGTTCAATTAATTATAATCAATTTTAATATCAATATGAGCAAAAAGTGCTTCATAATCACAGGGGAGGGTCATCTTATCAGTTTTGTAAGCCGTTTGAATGTGTCTACTGATTACAGCAAAATGAAATTGTGATAGCTAGCCAGCTGGAAGGGAGCAAGAATGTCGCAGGCAAAGCATGAAAAAAATAGAAATTCTACAAGTAGTTAATTATAGATGGATGATGTAAGTTATGATAACCAGGATTCTTGCCTTTAACATCATGTTCTTCATAAAAAGTGGATATTATGCTAAAGGTTAGAAGGTACTGACAGGTTTTAAAAAGTGAAGTTAGAACTGAAGTCTTAAAATATGCATTTTAGAATAATGATTCTGAACTAACTCTGAAGAAACTGAATGGAGAAAAACTTGGCTGCAGCCTAGGAGACTTTAATAACCGTCCATTTCAATTATTTAGGCAAGAGATGACAATAAGCTAAATTTGGGGGAAAAGAGGAAAATCAGATAAAAGGTAGATGAAGGGACATTGATTTCTTGGTAAATGACTGGTTAGGGGTATAAAAAACTACATAGATATCTTTTAGTAGTTTAAACCTTACATTTACAAAGAACATTATGAGGGTCAAATTGATGTGTCAATTTTGTAAGAATATGTCAAAGATAGAGAAAAGTTTTTCTAGTCAGCTCTCAAACCACCACTTTCAGGCAAATTCCAGTCACAATGAGGGGGCTACTTAAGTTTTGGATTTATAATTTTGTAATGAGAACGAAATGCAACTTTCCGAATCACTCACAGTTTCTGTTAAAGTCAAAGTAATATACAGTATAGTGATTTAATCTAAGTTTATTTCTTTTCATTCTTGGGATTGAATACAGTGTGATGAACTGATTAAAACAAATTGTTTATGTTCAGAATTGGTGTGGTAACCAAGGACAGAATTATAACCCATTTCTTTTTTCAATATTTTGTTAAGGTAGTGAGAACAGAGAAGGGGTATTGAATGGGAAGAGATGTTAAAAATATTTATTTCAAGTTTATTAACACAAAATACACAATTAGCTCAAGGAGATCACTTAAATGAAATGAAAAATTAAAATGGGTCCAGCAAAAACATAAGTCATCAAAGGTCAGAAATGTTAAAGTCTCAAAAACATTGACCATTTGTCATGATATTCTTGTTACATTTGGTTTAAACGTTTAACAGAGATCATTTTGGGGCTAAAAATGCACTCAGAAATTTAGGAGAGAACTTCAAACACAGCATGTCCTAAATTTGCATACAAGATCCAACCAATGTCTTGCTTGAAAATTAAACAATGCCTTTGCCTGAATAGCCCCAGAAGCCTACTGAAAAAGTAGTAGCTGACAGATGACAAATCTGAGCCTAGATCTCAGATATTGCATACTACTGGGGGAATGGAATCTGTAGTATACAAAAAATCAAGAAAACTCTATGGTTTCAACAGAACATAATAGAAGCTTGAGTATCTACAGGATACGAATGATAATAAGCTTCCATAACAAAAGCCACATAGAAGACAAGATAGAAAAGGGCGACTAATTTTCAAGAAAACTCCAGTCAATATTAAGTGACATTAAAACATCCATGATTATATAATTGTAGGGCAAATGTTTATAAAGATAATCTCTCTCTATATATATATATTACAGCCATGGGGAAAAGGATAAGGAAGGATAAAAACACAATGAATGACCATATGTAAATTTTCAGTAAAGAAATATTTACTTACTTAACAATCAGAAAAACATATACCTAAATATACTACAAGTCAAGTAAATATCTTCCAGATGAATTATAGCAGAACTGCACATGGCCAAATCAGGGGTCCGTGATCTTTATGAGAGAGCAATAAAGGCTATCCATTTGGAAGATGAAAAAAAAAAAAAATAGAAGATTGAATAAAAGGAGTTGGAGGTTCAGAGTCTCAAAGCTTTGCATGTAATTTAAGTTTCGAAAAAAGTAAAGTAAGAGAATCGGGGCAGAAATGTATTTGAAAATGCAATGTCTGAAGACTTCATAAAAGTAGTGAAAAATAGCAACTTAGACATCCAAGAAGCTTAATAAAACTCAAGTAAGACAAACATAAGAAATACTTCCCTTAAGGATAAAGTCAAATTCCTGAAATATAAAGAGGAGTAACAAAAATCTAAAAGTCTCAAAACACACCCAAGTATGTATTGAAAAAACAATACACATCATAGCTAACTTGCACAAGAAGCAAGAATGCAATGAAAAGATATATTTCCATAATACCTTTAATCACAAAGAACTTTTTGTTATTCCAATTTGTTAGGTCCCATAAAACTATATTTTAAAGATAAAGGTGAAATGGGTATATTTTAAGACAAAGAAAAACTTACAAATTGTAATCAAATAGACACTACAGTAAGTGCTAAAAAGAATAGTCAACATCAAATGAAAGAAGGATGATGGTCATGAGATGTTAAACCCATGGACACAGATTAAATACTCATTTTATTTATTTTTTCCTTAATCTTCTTAATTTTTATGTTTTTAATATTTTCCATAAGACACGTATAATTGTTTAAAACAAAATCTAAACTAAAACAGTATCAAATGAAAATGTTGTTATAGCTACAAAATGTTCAGCAAAATAGGAACAACAAGTTCCCTTAATGTGCAATAATCTAGATAGAAAAGCCTATAGTTAACATAATAATTAACCTTAAAAGGAGTGTGGTGCCGACCCCATATCCTGGAGGTGGTGGGTTCAAAAACAGCCCTGGCCAAAAACTGCAAAAAAATAAAATAATAATAATAATAATAATAATAATTAACCTTAAAAATACAATACTTTTCTTCAGATCAAAAGATTATAAGAATGTCTTTTCACATGTCCTTTTGGCCTTGAACTTGAAACCTATTCATTGCAATACAGCCAGAAAAAGCAATAATAGGCATGCACATTAGAAAGAAAGAAACAAAATTATCCTTATTAATGAGTGATATTCTTGTTGATGTAGAAAACATTCAGGAACCAACATATAAGCAATAATATAATCAAAATAAGGTAATCTGGCACGATAATAAAATACAGGTTCAACATATGAAATGTAATTAATTGTCATCTCTAAACATCAGCAGCAAACCAATTTGGAAATAGAATTGATTTATTGTGGCATGAAAAATCTAAAATAGCTAAATATCATATTAAAAGATATGCAAAATCTTAATTGAAAATATAAAATATTATGAAGAAAAATGAGAGATAAATTAAATGAATACATGTATCATCTTTATGGATTGGAAACTAGTATTTTTATATTGCCAAAAGAATGTTTACAAGAGTAATTATTTTTATTAAAACTAGATCTAAATGTAAAAGAAGCAGGATAGTCATAAGAAATAAAAAAAAATTGTAGAATGTATGCCATCTTATTTCAAGCATTATTACAACCTACCATAATCACTAAAGTGTGTGGTTTTAGGTAGAAGCAGTAAGAGCCGTATGGAACAATGAGCCCCACAATTGTTTGATATTCAACAAAGGTTCTGGAAGAGATTATTGATAACATTAAAACCTTTTTAGCAAATGGTAATGAAATAACTGATTTATTTATAAGTGAAAAAGTACTATGAATCCCTAACTCACACTACAAAACCAATTCATGTGAAATACATCACAAACTATAACATAAATGACAAAATATGTAGTTGTTAGGAAAAACACCAGAACATAACTTTGCATCTTTGGGTAGGAAAATATTTTTTTATACTACATAAAAACAATTACATGAAAGTCAAAAATTAAATCTAACTATCATTAAAAATATTTATCATCAAAATACACTTTAAGAAAATGAATAAGAAAGCCACTCATATACATTTGACATAAGACTTGTATCCGGAATATGGCAAGAGTTTCTACAGCTCAAGAATAAAAGGACAGGTGCATCCCAATTTTAAAATATTGACAGCATAATTGCATTGAAAATATGAAAATGATGATATATGTATGGCCACAATACATAATAAAAGTGCTGAAAAATAATTATTAAACTTCAAAGAAATATCATTTTAAAGTATATTTATATTGTATTAAAAAATCTATTGTGGTTAATGTTATGTATCAGGTAACGGGGCACAGGGTGCCCCACATTTGATTTAATTTCACTGGATGTGTCTATTAAAGTGAAATTAACACTTGCTTTGGGGGACTGTGGAAAGCCCACTATAATATGGGTGAGGATTGTCCAATCAGTTGAACACCTAATTAGAACAAAAGTGGTGAGTAAAATGGAACTCTTACGCCTGTTTGACCTGGAACATTATTACCTCCTAATACTGGCGTAGAACTTACACTATTAGCTTTCATGGGTCTCTACTTTGCCAATGGCATGTATTGGGACTTTTCCTTCTTTATTTTCATGAACAAATTTCTTACTTATAATATGTCCCTTTTTCTTTCTATACACATACAGACACATAAACATACACACAAATTTTGTTTAGAAGAGTGTATCTGTAATATTCTTAGCAACTTTATTCATAATAACCAAGAGTGAAAATAAAAAGAAAGTTCATTAAAGGAAGGTTGGATAAATAATTGTTATGTAGCCATACAGTGAAGTAAAAGGAAGGCCACTGATACACGTAACAAAAACAAGAACATTGAAGTAGGAAAAAATTGACATGAAATTGTACAACTAGAGAAACGTAACCTATGACAAATACAAACTCAATCGTGTTTATAGAATAGAGTGAGAGCAAAAGTTATTCATAAAACACAAGAAAAAATATCAATAACTATAATAATAGTTTATTATCATAGACTTGAAGGTAAAATTGTTATACACTTTTTAAAAAATCATACAGCTAAGGATTATCTAATTCAATGTGTGAAGTTTATAATGTCTAACAATAGGAAAAACAATAATAAGTGTTATTATTTAGAGAGGAGTGGGAGTTACTACAGGTGTGGTAGTATTAAAGAATATTTATAATTGCTGAAGCTGATTGACGAGTAAATTCTGAAGCTGGTACATCATTATATAATGGTATCTGTTCCTATTTGCTTAAAATTTTCTTTTTCTTTTTTTTTTAATTTAATTTAATTTTATTTTATTTTGAGACAGAGCCTCAAGCTGTCACCCTGGATAGAGTGCCGTGGCATCACAGCTCCCAGCAACCTCCAGTTCCTAGGCTCAAGCGAGTCTCCTGCCTCCGCCTCCCAAGTAGCTGGGACTGCAGGTGCCCACCACAACGCCTGGTCATTTTTTGGTTGCAGCCGTCATTGTTGTTTGGCGGGCCCGGGCTGGATTCAAACCCACCAGCTCAGGTGTATATGGCTGGCGCCTTAGCCCGTTGAGACACAGGCGCCGAGCCTGCTTAAAATTTTCCATGACAATGGTTAAAAATAATTTTTAAAAGCTAGTAAGATTTATTTAACCTATGTCTGAAAAATTAAGGTAGTACTAATTTAAAGAACTAATATTGTCTTTCAATAAACATATCCTGTTTTGTAGACATAGATAATAGCATCAAATTGAAAAACAGCTTTATAAAAGCAACCATTTCCTCATTTGTAAATTGTGCATGAGGCTAAATAAGCTGAAAACTAATTCAGGACTCTATATTTTTAAGCAATACTCTCTGGAGTATAGTTACTTTAAAAAAAAAATCCTTATTTAATAGATTTCTATATCATAAAATTTACAATATTTTCATGAAATTAAAATACTCTTGTTTAGAAGAAATAAATGAAGCTCAGGGACAGGGAATTATTTTTATACACGTTTAGTATTTTGTCTGAACGTTTAGTATTTTTAAAGAGTATATATTGCCAAAAATATGAAGCAAACCATTATTTTGTCCTTAAGGCATAGTTTTTTAAAAAACAAAAATTGCAATGCCAACTAATAAATCAAAAAAGAAGGTTTATACATTCAAAAGAAAATATGATTTTAAAAGATCTTATTGTTCGGGATTGGAATTTGTCATGTGTTACTGAGTCTTTCATAAAATGAAGCATGAAGTGTGAATAAAGAAGTCAGATTTGTACGGTCAACATTATGGAGAAAATAATTTTTCAAATGTTTCATCTGTAGAAGTTTGAATCAAGGACCCTAATGTTGTCTAATACTATCTTAGTTTTATATATTTGCCAATCCTCTGTTTTACAAAAGAAAATTGCTCCTCAAATCATTTATTCATGTGATTATACTTGCTTCTTGCCTCTGATTCTGCAAGTTTACTTAAAGCAATTTCGTTGACTCTAAAATAAGAAAGGAAATGAAGAATAAAAATGTAAAATACAAAGAAAAACTTTTACATTCCTTAAATCAGGCAACCTGTCAGTGTTCCGAAGTTTGGGACCAGAAATATCATGCCATAATTATTTTAACAAAAGCTAAAGTGTTTAAAGAAAAATTCAAAGCAGTATACAAGAGAATAATTGTGTTTAAAATTCCAGAGGAAAATGAAGCACATGTAGAAATTCTAATATTACCACCAATTGTCTAACTTCTTTTCTTAACAGTAGGGTCTCTTTTACCTAAAAATGAATTTAAACTAGATGATTTATAAATTCCCTTGCAGGTCAAATACTCTGTCATTTTGCTATTAATGTAAATAACTTTAGAAAGGGAGCTCTCTAGTGATGTCCATACATCATTACCTCTTTTCTGTATTCTATACTTTTCTCTTATCTGTCAAATATTTTTCATTTTCTTTGCCACTGTTATCTTATATCGCTACATGAGTAATAAAAACATGATGTCTAATTTTAGCATACAACAACTTTTAAAAATGTAATTCATCTAATGAGGGAAAATAAGGAAGAAAATTAATTGTCACTTAAATAAGCATTAGTTATTGCCCGTTTGCATTCTGGCAGAAACAGACTTCACTGAAGTGAACGTGTGTGTGTGTCTGTGTGCGTGTGGATGTAGGTTTGTGTGATGAAATACACACCTGAAAATGTGGTTAACATTATTAACGGTTAGAAAAATACAAAGAAAACCACAATCAGCTACCACTGTACCAAGTGGGATGACTGAAATTTAAAAGATTGATCTAAGACACAGCAAAGTGACCGTAGTTAATGGTGATTTTGAAAAGTACTGAGTGGATGTTATATGTTCCCACCATAATCACAATATAACTACATGATGTAATGCATATGTGAATTACCTAGATTTAAGTGTATCACAATGTGTATATATTTTTCAAAACATCATGCTTTACCAATATAGATGGCTTTTGTCACTTTTTTTAAACCTGACTACAATGGTTAGAATTGTAAGATAAGATGTTGATGAGGTGTGATAAGATGAGAAATAGTTGCCTTAATCTATGTGATAGGAGGAAATCATTCATAATTTAAATGTAATTATTAGATTTTTTTTATTGATGCCATTTATCAAGTATGAAGGAATGCATACTTTGAGGAGGCTCGGCGCCTGTGGCTCAACGGGCTAAGGCACCAGCCACATACACCTGAGCTGGCGGGTTTGCATCCAGCCCGGGCCTGCCAAACAACAATGATGGCTGCAACCAAAAAATGGTCGAGCGTTGTGGCGGGCACCTGTAGTCCCAGCTGTGTGGGAGGCGGAGGCAGGAGACTCGCTTGAGCCCAGGAATTGGAGGTTGTTGTGAGCTGTGATGCCACAGCACTCTATCCAGGGTGACAGCTTGAGGCTCTGTCTCAAAAATAAATAAATAAATAAATACTTTGAGGAAATATTTCTATCAGGAATTGGTGGATTTTCACAAAAACGTCCTTGGAATATGTTGAAATAATCATGTTATTTCCTTTTTAGCTTATAATTATGTTGAGATATAAAACATTGATTTTTGAAAGGCTAAGCCAACTTTGTATTCTTTCTATAAACCATACTTGATCAAGATGCATATATTTAATATAATGTTATTTTGATATGTTACATTTCTTTCGTAATTTTACATATAAATAATGTGTGACAATGGTATATAGTTTTCTTTTCTTGTAAAGTCTTTGATTTGTTTCATAAATGCTAAAATAAAATTTCATAGTGTTCTCACAGAAAAATCTTAACTTATTATTTTGAAAAGTCTTTGGCATCTCTCTACAAATTTGGCTATTCACTTATTAAGTGTTTATAAAATTATGAAAAAGGAAATTGTTGTGATGGTTAAAGTTAATTGAACTAAAAAAGAGAGAAAGGCATCAGGACATAAGATATTTGCAGACGTGACACAAAAAAACAAAATTTTAATTATATGGTTCAAATGGCAGTGGCTAATGTGACCTACACAAATGTAGAGAAAATAAAAGGACATAAAAAATATTTATACTAGCACAATGGCAAGATCATTATATCAAGATAATTATTATCAAAATAACTTTGAAGGATTGTCTTGAAAAAAAGTTTGAATGTGAAATCCTCACAATGTACAGAATACACATTTTCAGTGTAGAGTTTTAATTTAACAAGATATAATTGGCATTATTCTATTTACTCTATTCAATAGACTTGTGATTTGTCTCTCAATTTAGATAAAGTGATTGTACTTATGAAATAAGTTTTGAATATAGTTTTAGGAGAAAAACTTCTCTGCATAATTTCTTATTGCAAATTGAAAGTAACACTGAATAAAGAAACCCTGAATGATAACTAATAATGATAATGATATTAACATAAATTTATAACTTATCTAGTTTAATAATAGATATATTTGTATAATTGCAGCTATACTTTAATGGTGCATCAGATTGAATGAATTTTCTATTGTTTATATTGCACTGCTATTTTAATATTGGGTAAGTTAGAATGTTCCGAATGAATGAAATTAATCTTTATGATGGAACCAATACTGACCAAATGATTCAGAGTTCAAATGTCTGTAGAAGTCTCCCAGCGTACACATTTAATCAATTACTTGAAGTCTAAATCATTAATGCTAAAGTAAAATTTCATAATATTCTCACAGCAATATTTTAACATATTGTTTTGAAAAGTCTTTGGTATCTTCCCACTTATTTGACTCTTCCTTTGTTAAGCTTTTATAAAATTATTAAAAAAGAAATTGTTATAATGTTCTAAGTTAATAGAACTAAAAAAGGGAGAAAGGAAGCAGAACATAAGATATTTGCAGACATGATACAAAAAACGAAATTATAATAATACGGTTCAAATGCCAGTGGCTAGTGTGACCTATACAAATGTGGAGAAAATAAAAACATTCATACTAGCACAATATTAAGATCATTATATCAAATATTAAATATTTATATGAGGTTGACTAGAAGCCCTTTGTGACTCAAGTTTCTTGCTCTAAATAGAATGATTATCTCTGACCATAATGATTCCACATGCCCAACCATAATATTCTTTTATCCTTTTTAACCTATTATCATCTGTATCAAATCTGATAGACTTATAATCTAATTTATCAATCCTTTCAAATGAAAGCCCAGATTTGATAATATTTACTTGAATATTGAAAAATGGACTTCAGACTCCTCAGTGAAAAACCGTCCAATTTGGTTGGATTCCCAGGTATGTTCCTAACATCCCACACGGGCTCTTATCTGGCCCTTTACCAAGCTTCCGTCTCTTCTCAATATTTTTCCTCTAAGACATGTTATAATGGGATCAAACCCAGAAGAAGAAAAATCATTTAGGAGCTCTACCTTAAAGTTTTATTAAAATATTCCAACATGAGAGTGAGTCAAAAAATGGGCTTTTGAGGGACAGATAAGAAGCTTTAAGATTTTACAAGAAAAGCTGACAAAGGTCAAGTATAGCTTTGTTCTGAGAATCGTTCCCTCTTCCAATACTTGGAAGGTGCTTGAGTGTAAGGATCTGTAGTATTAATCACAGCACAGAGGGCATCAAACTGGTATTGTAAATGAGTAGCCTATAATCAGCAAGCTAGATGAAAAGAAATAATAGTGGATGAATATCTTATAAGAATCAAAGTGAAAATTCTTTCATCCTTCCATAATTAAAGAATTGAGAAAGAAATCTTAGATCCCTTACATGCTATCTCTAATATGTACACACAGTATTTACCCTTTTTGAGCTTTTGTTTCCTCACTGCAAAATATGTATAATACTCATTTAATAACATTTTTAGAATATTAGGTAAGATATGTACAATACTGAACAAAATGTCTGGCCTATAAATAAAAAAATAAATAGTGGATACCATTATATTAATAATCAATAAGGGTTTTTTTTGTTATTTGTTTTATGTTTCTTTTAAAATATCAAATTGTCTTGTATCAGCAATTAAATCCATTACAAGGTAAGTGAATACCTTTGATGAAAAAGAAAAAAAGCTGCTGTGATTATTCCACTCTTGCTATGCCTTATCAAGGCTTGTTTCAAAACATTTCTGATGCCAAAATTTTGCCATCTTTCTAGCATACTGCATCTCCAATCTGGATTGTTGATGTTTCCATAGCTCACAGATAAGTTTCTTACTTTTACTTTCTAACTCATTTAACAAATATACATACATGTATTGATGCCAGACCAAACTTTCTAAGAATAATTCCAATCCCGTTCAACACCATCAAACGATCCTTATTTTCTAATATGATTAAATTCTTCAGTTTTATATTCATTGTGATCTGTTCTATGGCACTGTCCCAAATTATTACCCCTATCTGATTTCTAAGGCACCTTTTTAATGTAAACTTGTACCAGCTAAATTAATGTATGTATTCATGCCACATATGTTTTATTGCCAAACATGTTTTATCAACTTTTGTATCTATTTCTCTGTGAATTCAGTTTTCTTTATCCAAAACTCCCTTTTTCTAGGCATAAGTTAAAGGATATTTGTCGTTAAACCCTACAAATAACTATCTTTTTATTCACAAAGATTTCTCACAGATCTTCAACATTGAAGTAAATCTCTTTTTCAGCTGAATGGACATAATACTGAATCTATATTTGATAACAGGTAGATGATTGTATGTCTCCATTTCTCATTAATTTATTTATTAGGCCAGGCTTCTTCAGAGTGAGAGTTATATTTGGTTCACGTAGATTTCACCAGCCAAACCAAGATCCCTTGTACATGTCAGTTGCTGAAGGGCCAAACTCTCTACCTGCCTCCAAATGCTGACATCTTTCTAAATAAGAAAGATGCTATTGACCTTAACAAAGTAAAGGCTCCTCATCCTACAGAAAACTGACTCCCATAAAAAGTTAAAATTGCAGGTTCCCAGGATTTGACATTTCTTGAAAAAATCGTTCAGACAGTAGTTCCCTTGTATAACTTATGGATAACTATATCTCACATATTATGTTTATAAATATAACAAAAATTTGGCAGGTGAGAATCTGTAGATGTACTTGTGAATGCAGGACACTTTGTTCTGGAAATGATTTGCATTGTTCTAAGATCACATGTTGTCCGTTCTTTTTGATCATATTTATCTAGAGGCCGTTTTGCAGGATAACAGTTTTCTCACATCTCATTCTCACCCTTCGAAGTGGATGGTAGTCTACTATAAAGGCTGAACTTGCAGGTTACATCTCCTGTGGCAATATTAATTGAATGCTGAAACCACTAACAAGAAGTGTGACGTTTGAAAGGAATTATTTTGCAAGCTTTGGGAGTGGCTGGCCTGGAATGAAGTAGTCTACAATCCGTGATGAAAGTTTAAGCAACATTTACATCATCACTGTCATTTTTACTGATTCAAATGCATACTATCTATAATATATGGTTTCTGATGCATAATATTATAATATAGTTTCAATAGTTAAGCCAAGACTAAGTTTAAATGTTCCTGCCAATATTTTGGAATGTAACAGGTAAATTAAAGTATAATGATGATATGTCTACAGAAATGGAAAACAACAAGTTAAATTACAAGGTCCCTAGACCTTAGACTGGAAGATGTGATATATAGAGTCAAATTCACAACCTAAACATTATGTGATTTGGGGCAATTCAGTTCACATTTTTAATTTTGTTTCCATAAATATGCACGTGTTGTTTAACAGAAATTCAGCTAGTATGAATTGCAATGATATATGCTTTCGTTTGTAAACTATAATGTGAAGTAAATAAACTGTGATTTTATTAAATGAAATTGAATCATAATAAAAATAATAAACTATTTGACATGAATTTGGATGATTATAAAAGTGGATATGATTTTTCATTTTGTTTTATAAAAGTACAAACAGCATTTTCTAAGAATCTATTGAATTTTTATTCACTGGAAGCACTGTAAGACAGCAGATATCGAAAAGAATTCATGTATTAAGGTAGATCAAATAAACACATATAAAACAACTTTAGACTTCAAAGCAAATATAAAGATTTTGAAATTGTGTTAACAGGCTGAAAAAGTATGAGAAAAACTCAGTTTCTGTTAAGTCAGCGAAGACATCAGGGGGTAAGTCTATCTTGGGCTCGCCATTAAATAGTTTGTAGAGCAAATATTTGGAAAAATGGTAGAACCTCATAAATAAAAGAAGAAAAGGTAATCAAAACATATGTTGTGAAGAGCAAGGTAAAGAAAGTAGTTGTCACCAAAGAATAATGAAAAAAAGCTTGAATTAGTCATAAAGTTCACCAAATCACAGTTTGTAAGATCTGGGAATAAATTTATACAATGGCCTTTGATCAAAAAACAGTATCAACAGGAAAAAAAAAAAAAGATATAAATCAACAATAAATAAATGACAGACTTCACATGATTTCTATGTTTCCTGGTTTCACATAATTCCAAAAAACACGAATTCTGAGATCACTGCTGTTTCTCAGTTTCTCCAAAGTATAACTGCAATAGGAATGACTTTATGGCAGGTCATTAATGACAGTTGTCACACACATGTATTAAGATGTGAGCTCTGCCCCATACAGTTCGGATAAGTCTCTTGGTACCCGTGACACTCACCTGGAATCAATCAAAATAATAAACTTGCTTTTGAGGGCTATTCCTTGTCCTGTTCTTGGTATATATTGCAGTGGGGATTAAAATCAATCCTAACTATTTCTGGGAATAATTTAAGGATGGCTTAACTGTCATCATAAGTGGATTTACCTCTGAGTAGCTAGCTAAGCAGCAAAGCAGGATAAGGGAATGGGGGAGAGGATGCACTGTGGTGTAAGTCCCTGGATCGCAGCCCGCCGTGCATGTATAGGAGACCTTGGGAAAATTACTCTCCCTATTTAAGCCTCAGTTTTCTCCAATGTAAAACTGCAAGTTTAAACTGGATCACAGAAGTTACTTGCAAATGTATTTTTTTTTAATTTTTGTAAAATATTTAGCCTAGTGCCTGGGACATGGAAAAGGTATAATACATATTAGCTAATTATAGATCACCAGACCTCAAGATTACTTCCTGTTTTCCAAAAGCAGTGTTACTATAAATATTGGTCTGTGTTAGGTGATAGAACGTTGTCAATGTCTTTTTTGACTGAAAGGAACCACTGATTTAAAAGGCTTAGGAGTCACATTCAGATTTATAAATTAGGTTATGAGCTCTTTTCAGCCAGGGACAAAGTCTTATTTGATTTCTTCATCCCTAGTGCCTAGCAAAGTGCCTAGTAAATAGTACTTGTAATAATTTTTTTATGTTTATTATGAAGTAGTCTGCAATCCATGATGAAAGCTTAAGCAACATTTACATCATCACTGTCATTTTTACTTATTAAAATGCATAATATCTATAATATATGGTTTCTAATGCATAATATCATAATATAGTTTCAAGAGTTAAGCCATCTATTAAAAAGGAAAATAAAGGGCTGACCATCAATGGCAACATATGGAAACAGACCAATTTAGATAACTTCAGTTGTTCAATAAGAGACAAGTCTGAGGGCGGCTCCTGTGACTCATCGAGTAGGGTGCTGGCCCCATATACCGAAGGTGGTAGGTTCAAACCCGGCCTCGGCTGAACTGCAAAACAGAAAAATAGCTGGGTGTTGTGATGGGCACCTGTAGTCCCAGCTACTTGGGAGGCTGAGGCAAGAAAATCACCTAAGCCCAGGAGTTGGAGGTTGCTGTGAGCTGTGTGATGCCATAGCACTCTACTGAGGGTGATAAAGTGAGACTCTGCCCTACAAAAGAAAAAAGAAACAAGTCTGAAGGGCTTTGACACAGCTGGCTTTGAATGGAGCCGTGATACTCGGCAGTCCATTGGGAAACTGAGACAATCACACAGGGCTGAGGTTCCCAGAACGCTTCTGACCCAAAGTAGCTGTACAATATTATGACCTATTGTTACTGTCTGCTACAAAAGTCTTTTCCCCTTATTTTGAGCAATGATATTATTTTTATAAAAATGAAAAATACTTTCTCAATGCATGCAGTAGAAGAATGTTCATTTTAATTCTAGCCTAAGGAAAATATTAACAAGTTTTCACCACTCAGATATAAGAATCATTAACATATTTTGATGATTGTTCCAGGTACCCGATGTGTACAAGGTTTTCTAGACATATAAATAAACTACAAATAAAAAATGGTTGAAAGGAAGAATATTAAAAATGTTATTAAAAATGGATATTTCTACCAGAATGTATGGAATAAACAAAAAGAAATTCAATCTGATCAAATTACTGAGTTTCAAGGTAAGTGTTTTCATATTAATTTCTTTACAAATCTGTAAAGGCAAACTATTTTCACAATAATATTGAGACATTCATGGATTTTTCCACTCTGCTGACATATACATTGATGGTGCCAAAGCAAAGATTGTTAAAACTCCTGACATCTTATTAAAAATCAAAGCAACACATGACATTATTACTCATTATTCACATTTGTGGTGGATCTAGGGTTTTCAATGTCATTTCAAATGTGCCTGATGTACCAGTATAATTATTAATTTTATAAATTATACAACCATGGAGAACACATCATTTTTTAAATATTTGGTATAATTAAATGAGATGACAGAATGAATTTATTTATTTGAATATTTTGTTGAGAATTTTTTCATCTATATAGTTAGAGATGTTGATTGGTAGTTTTAGTTTCCTTTTTTTCATTCTTTGTTTTTTGAGTTTTAGTGTCAGAGTAAAGGCTGTCAATTACAAAAGTAACTTTGCACTTCTGGAAATTAGTGATAATGTCATTTTATCCTCATATACATATACTTAATTTCAGAGTTATTATAAGTTATCAATTCAATATCTGCAAATGGGCATATGTAATATGGAAGGATTTATGATTAACACAAAAAGTGCCATATTTAATTCTTCCTGAGACCAAAATACAACCTACAGAAAAAAATGATTTAATTTTAAAATTTAAATATATTGTATTGTAAACAGAAAAGAAAGAAAAAATTAATACGAAAGTCCCTACAGTTAAACTGCAGAAATGTAAACATAACATCACATTATAATTAGATTTATAAAAAATAAAATTTATGCAAAATGCGTATGACCACTTACTAATATTGTCTCCTGATAGAAATTATGGCAGAAGTTAATGTGTTCCGTCTTGAATTATTTTCATTGAGACATCTTCTGCCTTTAGCTTTGTTTCTTGCATGCGTTGTTTGTATTTTCTCTGTTTTTATGACCTTTTAAGTATTTTTTTCTTGTTTTGTGTTTTTTTATTCTTTTTCTTTTTCTTTGCTTTTTTTTCTGAGATAGAGTCTCACTTTGTTGCCCTCGATTGAGTGCTGTGGCATCATAGCTCACAACAACCTCCAACTCAAGTTCAAGTGATCCTCAGTTCAAACTCTTGCCTCAGTTTGTCTATTTGGTTAGTAGAGACGGGGTCTTGCTCTTTCTCAGGCTGGTCTTGAATTCATGAGCTCAGAAAATCCACCCACCTAGGCCTCCCAGAGTGCTAGGATTACAGGCGGGAGTCACCGTGCCTGTGTGTTGTTTATTTTAAGGAAATTGGTTATTTTATGAGTTAGTGTATTAACCTCTTTTTTTTTTTTTTTCCTTATAGGTGAGGTTCATGGCAACTCTTCTATTTATGGATTTATAGTGTTCATCAAATAAACACGTATTTGATGATATTGTTCCATCATTTCTCTCCGCTTATGTTGTCTTACTTTGAGTTTTTCCCAAGTCACTAATGCTCACTTCTTTTTTATTGAGTCTGCTTTTCATTTTGTATTTGTTTTAATTTTGAAAATTGCTATAACACTTAAGCTTTTTTTCTCCAGTATCTTATTTGCTCTTTCATGGCCGTATGAATTTCCTGAGGTTTTGTAACTAATTACCACAGACTGAGTGGCTTTAAAAAAAACTATTTGGCCATAGTTCTGGAGGCCCGGAATATAAAATCCAGGTGCAATTACAGCCACATTACATCAGACTTTCTCCCCAGGAATGGCCCTTGCTTCCTCTGGTTTCTGGAGGTGGCACCCTTTTTATTTTGTGGGGTTCCCTCTGTTCCTTCTTTACTCCTCCACTTCTCTTCCGTGTCTGTTTTTATTGACTACCCAGAAAATACACAGGATAATCTCATTTCAAGGTCCTTGACTAAATTACATCCACAAAAGCTCCTTTCCTAAATAAGGTAAAAAAATTAACAGGCTGCAGGAATTAGGACTCGGACAGATGTTCTTGGTGCCAACCCTTCAGCCCATTATCACTCCGTGCAGTCTTTTTTCATCTCAGGCACTTATTTTTGTGTCTAGAAACATGATGGATGTTTTTATTACAAATTTCACTTTCCACTGAGCATATTCCTGTTCCTTTTTGATATACGCGATATTGTAATGACTGTTTTACCATCCTTTAAAAGAATTGTACCATGTGTGTCATTTCTTGTTTTTATTTTGGCTTTTTTTTTTCCTTTTTATTAAATCATAGCTGTGTACATTAATGCAATCGTGGGCCACAATGTACTGGTTTTATATATAATTTGAAATATTTTCATCGAACTGTTCAACATAGCTTTCATGGCATTTTCTTAGTTACTGTGTTCAGACATTTATATTCTACGTGTAGTAAGTTTCTTACTTGATTTTTCCCTAGTAGTTTCCCCTTTCTTCACATGCCTACTAATTTTCTTTTTTCTTTTTCTTTATTTTTTTTTTGAGACAGAGCCTCAAGCTGTCACCCTGGATAGAGTGCAGTGGCATCACAGCTCACAGCAACCTCAATTCCTGGACTCAAGCGAGTCTCCTGCCTCTGCCTCCCAAGTAGCTGGGACTACAGGCACCCGCCACAACGCCCGGCCCTTTTTTGGTTGCAGTCGTCATTGTTGCCTGGTGGGCCCGGGCCGGATTCAAACCCCCCAGCTCAGGTGTACGTGGCTGGCACCTTAGCCCATTGAGCCACAGGCGCCGAGCCTACTAATTTTCTACTGAGTGACAAATACTTTTAATTTTAGCTTTTTGGATGCTGGTATTTTGCACTGGGATGGAATTATGCTTTTAAAGCCAATTCAGTTATACTGGGGTTTCTTTTAGTCTTTGTCTAGAGAAATTTGTCCCATTACTGAGGTGATACCTTCTACCTGATACTCCATGAATTAGCTTTTCCTCCCTGGCTGGTAGAAAGGTGAACTCTTCCTGATCCAATGTCACTGACTGTTCTTTCTCAGCCCAGTCATCTAGTTACTTTTCTCGGATGTTATTAATTGAATTATGTCCTCTCAAATGTGGATATTATATTTCTGATTACCAAAGTGACTGTTTTAGAAAAAGGGCTTCTAAGAAGTTTATTGAGATTAAATGAGGTAAAAAATGGTGAGACCTTATCCCAACATGACTGGTGTCCTCATAAGAAGAGGAAGAGACACCAAAGGTGGGCATGCTGAGAGAAAAGGGGATTTGTGGACATGATGAGGTGACCATCGGCAAGCAGGAGCCCTCAGGAGAAACACATCTTGACCTTGGGCTTTAAATCAGAGATGTAAGCAAATAGATTTCTGTTGTTTAAGCCACACAGTCTGTCATATTTTTTTTTTTTTTTTTTTTTTTTTTTTTTTGGGGTTTTTGGGGGGGGGTGGGGTTGAAACCACACCCACCAGCAGATGGGGGCAGTACCCAACGCCGTTATGCCCAAGGTGCCGCCGAAACTCTGTCCACTTTT